>BGPT01003190.1:7042-39542 GCA_003297045.1 Symbiodinium sp. clade C Y103 | reverse complement strand
GTTCCAAAGGCAGCATGGGATATCACATGAATGGGTAGTAGAAGGGGAAACATTACAATAGAAGGGAACTGGTATTGTAATTGTAATTCAAAAATATAGACTAATACTGGATGTGTTGTTTTGGGCAGAGTGGTGATTTTCAGTTTTTTTTTACGAATCATCAGCTTTTTCAAGAGTTTGTCGATCTCGTCTCATTTCGCCAATGTTTCATGCCCTCATTTGGACAGAATCCTGGAGAATTGTGTCCTTGAAGGGCATGATGCCAGTTTGTCAATTTCCTTTCCATTTCTGATTGGTTGAAATTAGTGGCTTTTCGATGGCTTGACATGAGTTTTTTCTTATCACAAACTCTGGACTTCCTGCTGATACATCTTGGCATGTGGAAAGAAAACCAGGTCCAGTTGCAACCTCACAGCCTTCTCCGTCCAGGAGAAGTGGAGTCCATGTTGAAGGCAGAAGAATCGAAGGCTGCGACGTAGGATCTGAGACGGGAGTTAAACTGGGCGGTGGTTGATGAACCAACAAAGATGGAGATATAAGCCGCCAAAATGGGGATGTATTATATATATATATATATAATATATATTATATAAATGGGGTATATATCACATTGACCCCTAGTTGGTGGTTTCAATAATGTGTTCATGTTCAATGACAGAATTGGGATGATGATCCCAATTGACTCAAACAAACAACTGGCGGAATAGTTCCAACACAGCTTCTAAAGAGATAACCCAAAAAAGTGGTCGAGAGACATGCTAAAGTATATACATTAGAAGCCTGGAACGCTCCTTGTTTTTTCCCCAGCATATCCATCTCTGACATTTCTTTATCATCCAAAACAAAACGAAAGTCTGTCTGAGAATTGGCTACCCCCAAAAAATGATGGTGAATCCCCCATTTTCAGGTGTCCACTTTGGAGAAGAGCCATGCAGTGCTGCAGACGGAGAAGCAGCTGTTTCTTGGGCGCTTGATTTGTTTCTTTCGGTGGCTGGGGTATTTCAATGGATAAGATCCTCTTCGTGGGATTTTGCGGATATTCCAGATTTTGAACATAGATTTTTGGGGGGATTTCGGGGATGTTGATGGATTCTGTGGATTTCTGGGGATTTCGATTTCAGTGGAATCTCCGACCGGCAGCACTTAAAGTCTCAAAAATCGGAGGATTGGCACCCAATGATCTTCCTGGAGAACTGAGGCTGGAGCGTGAAGTGGCCGCCCTCCAAGTCAGGCAGGGGCCGCCATGGAGAGTCGTAGGGGCCTGTCCTCTTTGAGCGGTCTTCAATGTTGAGTGGAGTTGGAATTCAAACATTTTTCAGGTTTGGAAAATGTGTTGTATCACAGGAAGTTGGATGTTGGATGTTGAACATCCAAATGATGCGTGAAGGACTTGGGTGTAGGACCAGCATCGCCAGGACCAGCCAAGAGCGAGAAAGCTTGAAGAAGGACTTGGAGGTGCAGTCTGATGGATGAAGCACCCAGTTGTGGTTGTCTCAATAGGAATAAACTTGACAAACCATGAACAAATTGGTTGTATCGAATTATCAGACAAACCTAGATGAATTTGGAAACCATTGGAAACATTGGAAACCTGTGAAACACAACATGAACCATTCCGCTTGCAAGGTCTTAAATTTCTGACCATGTATATACACATTTCCAGGATTGTTCAAGATCATGTCGATCAGCAATCCCACCCCCCAGCATCTAACACTCCTGAAATGGTCCCACATATGTTTGCAATTCCCTGCTAAACCATGGTACTTGGGAGGTGTTGATGATGAACGGGGAACAGGATTGTATTTGAATGTATTTGATTATATCATACTTCCTATTACATCTATATTATATAAGTGCCCATTAACCGCCATTAAGACAGACCCTTAACTTGGAGTATGTTAGACTGATTGGAGTATGTTATAGACTGATCCCAAAGCACATCCCAAGTAAATCACCATTAAATGATCATGATCATCAAATCACAATTAGATATCCACATGTCATTTCCACTAAATCACCATCAAATATCTCCATAAAATCACATTCATATATCAGCTTATCCTGACCATGCAGTAGTTTTATCTTTGAAAAACAAAAAGACAGTTTTTTTTTTTTTTTTTATCAGCTATTATCCCGGCCAGGAACAATACAAGAAGCAGGAAGATCTCTTTTTGAAGTTATCCAAGAAGAGTCAAGAGGACATGCAAAGACTAGAGGCGGGTTGAGGACACCTCAGGTGGTCGGAGACATCCGAATTTAACGGAGAATCCTTGATCCCATGTGGGTGATGAATGTTGTTTAATCATGTTTAATCATTTATCTTGTATTTGTTCCATATATGTAGATGATGACGAATTTGATAAGAGAAATTACGACCAAAGTATATCTATCAATATGCTAATTTCTATGATACTTTTGCGGTTTGCAATTACGATATCCTGATTGTTGGTTTCAGAATAGTCTTTTCCCTAGAACTAGGATGATCATCATCCCCACTGAGTATGATTTTGGGGAAGTGGTTGAAAGCGCCAATCAGTATAGAAAATGGTTTAACCCCACCATAAATGGGACTGTCAGTCAGTATACTAAAAGAATCGACATTTCACCCTGCCCGATGATTTACCCGTAGCGAGATGACCATGATGTGGATGTTAGTTGTCCTGGTGTTATTTGTACCTAGTATATGGTCACTTTGAAGTCTTCAAGCTCAGAGTTCGGGCTTGCAAAGTCTTGCAACCATGTCATGGTGTTCATGCCTTGGCATGAGGATCTAGATATCAAAGTAATTCATAAGCAATTTTACTGTAATGTCTTTAAACTAATCTGCCGAGGATCTAATTATCGTAATTTAATGTGTTGTTTTTCTTGAGATTTGACCCATGTTGACCCAAGTGCCGACATCAGGCCACGCTGAGGGAAAGCCGGGAGCAGGCATTGCACGCCGTGTGTGGACGGATCTACCCCCAAACTTGGAAAAACAAAGTGGATCCCGGAAGAATCATCAGCACAATCAGCAACGCACATGAATAAACTTGGCCATAACTTCCAAAAGCTTGGCCAAATGGCAAAATGGCAAAATCCACCGCAAAAACCGCCAGGCAACCCAGGCCATCCAGCAAGCGAAGGAGGAACAAATTGCCGAGCTTCAGGTGTGGGATTTTTTGGGGATCTTGGAGGAAAATTGTCGGATGACCAAAATGAAGACGATTGGCGACATCAAAGTCATGGAAGAATCATCAAGGGTGAGGTGCTTGCAGCAAGATGAGACAGGGTTCTTCTTTTTTCTGTGATATTGGTTGAACATGGTTGAACCAAAAAACATGATCATTGGACTCCAGACTGTTCACATTCTTCTCAATCCAGTCGCCTGGGGGAATGGGGGTGTTGGGCTGCAGTTGTGCGCTGGGATCAATAGCATCAATGCCACAATTTGGTTCTGACTGAAGACCTTGTTCCGCCAAAACAATGCGTGTATAAGCCCAAATTCATCACAATTGAGCCATCTCAGCATATTTGTATGTCTTCATGATTGCCCACTGCCAACTTATACCAATGTTGCCAGGTTTTTTTTCCCGAAATGTCAATAAAAAACATCAGGAAACCATGAAGATTCATAGAACAAATACTAAGTCATGTTTATCGGATGAGAAAGATCAGAGGTATCCAGATTTCTCCGATCTTTTCGACCTCCCAAGCGGATTGGATCGTCCCCCGGTTGCGAAAACCTCCAGGCCAAGTTGGCTGCGCGAGATATCGAGCCACGGCGCAGCGGAGTGCGGAGCTCGGCGGAGGTGGCGGAGAAGGCGGCGGAAATTTGGGGGATTGGGGATTTTGGATGGGGATTTTGATGCGGATTTACTAAGAAATGGATGATTCTGTTTTATGATGTTTTGTGATGAGGATTTCATGGGATTTTGGAGATATCGGGTGGTTGGGAGGAAACTGTTAGGAGCTGTATTCGTAGTCCCTACTTGAGCAACCACGAAGAGTTTTCCAACATCCCAGCCATAGGATAGGAAATTGGGGTTGAAATAAATGGAGGTCTATAGCTGGCTGGGAACATCATTGAACCAGCTGGGGGATCTCCATTTATATCTGTATTTAAGGAACAGGTTTGCAAATAGGTTGGTTGATGTTTTATGATTATGCGGGATTAGACCAACCAGTAGTTGTCACGGATTAGCACAATCCATGAATGGGGAATCCCGTTTTCAACCAACCAGTATAACGCAATTGTCGCTTCTCGAAAAATTAACATGGATGAGATTGCCAAAAAACGGAGGAACTTGTAACTTGGGGCCGAGTGTTGCTTTGATGGGGTTTCATGGGGATGCAATAGGATATCTCCAACAATCAACAACTTTGATAACATGACAAACAAATGGATTCAAATGGATTAAAACTTCTGGATTGAAGCAGCAAACGTTGACAAACCACGATATTTCATCAGATACCAGCAAACATTGATATTAACCAATGATTTTGCGTTGATGGGGCTTAATGGGGATATAGTGGCATTCGATGGGATTTCTCCAACCAGTCAACTTGAATAGATTTCAACAAAAACACTATTTAAGCAGCAACAATTCACACTTGACCCATTTAATCACATGAAGTGCAGAGCAAATTATGGATGTTCGGTGCCGAAATTTGCTGGGTTCTTGTGGGATGAAGCAATGAACATGAGGATTGATTAAAGCGAAACGTATGGAAGAAATGTGGAATTATGTTTGCAACAAAAATGATGTTTTTTTGTAGAGAACAATTGGATCATTTGATACTGTACGTCTTCATGAAATTCTGGGTAGTTTTGTGATTTTAGTGGATTGTGTTTGTACTGGATATTTGACATGATTCTTACACCAAAAACAATACAATTGACATCTTGGTAGATACTACTTACCATCAAAACTCGATAACACGGGTGTAGGTTTAGTGGACATCATTTCCAGCCAAAATTGGACTTTGGTAGCAAATATATGCAAATATCGATTTTATAAGCAAACCAAATGGAATGGTGGATTCTTACCTTAACATGACTCAACCACCAGAGAAGTGGATAGCAAATCTGGGTATTTTAGCTGTCGGATTTGCAATGACGCTCTTCGGGGTCAAGATTGAAAGCTTATGGGCCAACAGATGTTGGTTGTTTTGAAGTAATTGATACAGTTAGCTGGTATTCTTGGCTTGATAATTTTGAGTAACACCTCATATCCTCTAGTAATTAAACATAGACACAGAAAATCTGTCGATAGTTTGATATTACGTGGCACATTGAACATGGGGATTTTCCATTGTCAGTCGAAATTCCAAGTGATCCCCATATATGAAATCACATATCTACAGGCATTCACATGGTCATGAATTCATTCCGAGAATCTGACAGGCTGAAACCCAGCTGGGAACCCAGTTGGATATGCAGCGGAGACACTATGGCCCAGGGTGACTGGAGGGTTGAAGCAGACATACTGACATACCTTAGTGATGATATACCACCCCCCATCACAGACACTGCATTCCTCTAACAGCCTGGGATTCTCAAGTGGCAAAAATCAGTTGGGTAGATGGTAGAATTCACTCCAACCATGTCATGGCTGTGTTAACGGTACTTCTGCCTTTAAACTTCAAATGTCCTTGGAGCATGGGATGGGAATGGACATATCTTGATGTATGTGTGCCGTTTGACACATCAGTATTCCTGGTTTGGTGGTTGTGAGGTTCCAGACTGTATCTTGCTTTCATAAATCTGATTTTCCCTTGCCAATTTGGATCTACATATTTGGTACATTGCAGGATATGATAGGATATAGGGTTCATCTCTTTTGTGGTGGGTGTTTTGAAATACCTTCTAGCTACATCGACATGACATCTTGGTCCTGGTAAACTCAGGGTTGATAAACTATTGGTCCGTCAAAATTTGGGTGGTTACCAATCTTCGTCATTGCGATCTTCAAACATCCAAGGTTTTGGTCGAACTTGTAGTTGATTTATAATGGTATATATATATGCATGATCATTTGATATCATATGATGGGAACCCAAAGAACAAAACATGAAAAAGAAACCTACCACGATTTCAGTCTCCGATTTTATCAAATTCCATTTTTGTTGTATATGACGTATATGTATATATATATATATATACCACATCAGATACATATGGCTTAGGCCTCCTTTCCCCAACAGGGGCCAAGAAAGGCTGGATCGTTCGGAGCACATGATGGATCAGCTCCTGAATCCTGAGCGAGGCGGAGAGACTCGGCGTTGATAGATAGCTTTTAAGACTAGTTAATGGGGATTTAATGAAGATTTAACCACCTTAACCATCTTATAATCCAGAGATATATTATGGTATCAACATTTATATTTATGAATATACGCAAATAATATATATATATATATTACATACATAATCATCAATGTGTGAAAAAAATGAAAATATATTTCTTAGTTACGTGGTGGATGAAAAAGTAACGGTAACTATAGTTGATTTGTTGTGCGAAATGTATCTATACTTAAGGGGGTTACGATATGTATATATATATATATATACATATATATATGTAAATGTATATATTTATATCTGTTTTATGAATATGTATTATGTAAACTCTCCAGTTAATTACTGCAGCATTGATATGGAAATCCACCGTTCGTATATGACCTGGCTGGAAAACCCTCGAAAATCCACAGTCTAGGCGGGTTTACAATTAAAAGGGGGTATTTGGTAGAATGTCAGAAATATATGTCGGATAGAATGGCGGAGGGGATCGAAGAAGGTCATGCTCCATGAAGGCGCTCGATCCGGGTTGCCATGGCGGATCAGCCACTCGACACTTTATCTATGCATCAAAGTTATATAATATAAATTGATATAATGTATATATATATATGTATATATATATGTATATATATATATATATGTATATATATATATATATGTATATATATATGTATATATAAATGTAATTAAATAATATATGATGTACCAAATATCATATAGTACGTGACTAGTATATTACATACATCATCCATGTAATATATATATATATAAACAAAAGTTACTATATACACACATTGGCAGACATATAGTTCTGTTTGTTCTCCACTCCACCTTGGGCCTGAGCGATGGAAGTGTGTTTCCTAACATCGGGCGAGAGGCTCACAATCCTTGAAGATGATTTGCAAGGCAAAGCGGCCAAGGCGGTGAAGAAGGCCTTGGCAGCTCAGAGTGGCATTTCCAGGTTCAAGCAAAGACTGTTTGTGGAAGATGGTTGGCATCAGATCGAGGATGATGACATTCTAGATCCTGCTCCACTGCAGATCCAGCTGGTGGTCTTGGAATTCTTGCCGACCGATGATGAAGAAACACAGAAAATGATCTCCGCATCTATGGAGAACAACCTGGTTGCTCTTGAACAGTTGCTGCAACATCCACGAAATCCCAATGAGGCAGGCAGTGATGGCAAGACGCCATTGTTTTACGCTGCAGAGCAGGGACACGTTCAACTTATGGAACTGCTACTGGAGGCAGGAGCAAAGACAGATGAGCATGAGTTTGCCAGAGGTTGGACACCATTGCACACTGCAGCTCAAAACGGTCACCTAGAGACTGTGCGCTTCTTACTTGAAGTTGGTGCAGCCAAAGATCACGTATCAAACAGTGGTGACACGCCCTTGTTGCTTGCAGCTGACAATGGCCACCTCGACATTGTGCAGTTTCTGGTCGAAGTTGGTGCAGCCAAAGATCACGCAGCAAACGATGGTGCAACACCCTTGTTGGTGGCAGCTTACACTGGCTACCTCCAAATTGTGCAGTTTCTGGTCGAAGTTGGTGCAGACAAAGATCAGGCAGATAACAATGGTGCAACGCCCTTGTCGCTTGCAGTTGGACAGGGCCACCTCAAAATTGTGCAGTTTCTGGTCGAAGTTGGTGCAGACAAAGATCACGCAGCAAATTATGGTGCAACTCCCTTGTTACTTGCAGCTCAGAATGGCCACCTCGACATTGTGCGGTTTCTAGTCGAAGTTGGTGCAGACAAAGATTACGCAGCAAACGATGGTGCAACACCCTTGTTGCTTGCGGCTCAGAATGGCCACCTCAACATTGTGCAGTTTCTAGTCGAAGTTGGTGCAGACAAAGATCACGGAGCAAACAGTGGTGCAACGCCCTTGTCGCTTGCAGTTGGACAGGGCCACCTCGACATTGTGCGGTTTCTAGTCGAAGTTGGTGCAGACAAAGATCACGCAGCAAACACTGGTGCAACTCCCTTGTTGCTTGCAGCTCAGAATGGCCACCTCGACATTGTGCGCTTCCTTGTCGAAGTTGGTGCAGCCAAAGATCAGGCAGATAACAATGGTACAACGCCCCTGTTGCTTGCAGCTCAGAATGGCCACCTCGACATTGTGCGGTTTCTAGTCGAAGTTGGTGCAGACAAAGATTACGCAGCAAACGATGGTGCAACTCCCTNGAATGGCCACCTCGACATTGTGCGGTTTCTAGTCGAAGTTGGTGCAGACAAAGATTACGCAGCAAACGATGGTGCAACTCCCTTGTTGCTTGCAGCTCAGAATGGCCACCTCGACATTGTGCAGTTTCTGGTCGAAGTTGGTGCAGCCAAAGATTACGCAGCAAACAGTGGTGACACGCCCTTGTTGCTTGCAGCTCAGAATGGCCACCTCGACATTGTGCGGTTTCTAGTCGAAGTTGGTGCAGACAAAGGTCACGCAGCAAATTATGGTGCAACTCCCTTGTTGCTTGCAGCTCAATGTGGCCACCTCGACATTGTGCGCTTCCTTGTCGAAGTTGGTGCAGCCAAAGATCAGGCAGATAACAATGGTACAACGCCCTTGTTGCTTGCAGCTCAGAATGGCCACCTCGACATTGTGCGGTTTCTAGTCGAAGTTGGTGCAGACAAAGATTACGCAGCAAACGATGGTGCAACTCCCTNGAATGGCCACCTCGACATTGTGCGGTTTCTAGTCGAAGTTGGTGCAGACAAAGATTACGCAGCAAACGATGGTGCAACTCCCTTGTTGCTTGCAGCTCAACGTGGCCACCTCGACATTGTGCGGTTTCTAGTCGAAGTTGGTGCAGCCAAAGAGCACGCAGCAAACACTGGTGCAACGCCCTTGTTGCTTGCAGCTCAGAATGGCCACCTCGACATTGTGCGGTTTCTAGTCGAAGTTGGCGCAGACAAAGATCACGCAGCAAATTATGATGCAACTCCCTTGTTGCTTGCACAAGCTTACCTGAAGTTCGCTTTCTTTCATTGATAAGGCAATGAAGGTGTTCACTAGCCTAGCCTGGTCCTTGCGTCTCAACATATTCTATGCTTACTTAGTTTACTCTGCGAACCAGATGAACAACCAAAGGATCATCATGAAACCATCAGCGGCACATTTTTTTTCACCGGCCGTGCATGACTTGTCAGGCGACGTCAGACTGGCAACAAGTCTGGCACAAGTGGCAGAAAGGGAGGAACAACATCAGAAGACGGCCACTTGATGGCACTTACTTGAGCAGTTCCGCAAACCCCAGTTGGCTGATTATTAGCTCAGGGGGTTCTACTACGCTCTTTTTGGGTGGATCATGGATGATCATAATTCATGTGCTGGAAGTCCACATTAACCATTATTTCGGTGATTTTCCAACAGCTTCCAGTCATAAATCAAGGACTCAACCTTGGAACCGCAAACATCCTTGGTCTCTAGTCTAGGCTGAAGCCATTGTTGGTTGTATGACCCTTGATGTCATTGGTTTTAGATGCTAGATTGATGGTCCATGATGGTCCAATCATGTCCAATCCCCATTTTTATTGGTCAAGTCGCTCCCTCTTCTGGTCAATTAAGTCAGAAGTCCTCCTGTATTTCGGGATTAAGTCTGTGCCCAGAAATGGCTGAAGCAAAAGGTTAAAATAAAACTTAAGATGATAAGAACAACGGTTTTTCCGACAATTTCTCCTCAAGTCAATCCATGTATCCACCATTTTTATCATGGTTTTTCTTGAGAAATGGATGTTTCACATCCATTTCTCAATCCATTTCTCCAGCAGAAAAACTCCCTGGACATTGCTGGACTTTTTCACCAGGTCGAGACCTGGAAGAACTTGTTGGCGCAACAATCTGCGGAGCTCCGTGATTCCAAGGCGGAACAGGAGCCGTGGGAAGAATGGACGGAGGGATGGTGATCAGCCAAGCCCTATGGCGGTTGGTGGGAAATTGTTAATGGATATTTATAATTTATAGTGGGTAATTATGGGATATACACTCAACCAACAATGATGGAGCATGGGTGTCTCTGAAAATTGGGGGTATACCCAAAAGACTTCATTTTTTTGCGATTTTAATGGGGAAGATGATGATGAAGCAGTGGATTTCTCGGTGCCCTATTTTCAGACATCAGTGGATTGGGGTTCCCATTGAAAGCTGTTCACTAGAAAGAAGTAAGCCTGTTCTCGAAGTTGGTTGGTGATTTAACCACATTTATATGGGTCCTGATGATTGATCAAATAGAGCCGTGGATTGGCGAATTGACTATCACATTACATTTTGTTTAGCGTGAAAGATATACTGGTTTAGAACATGAATGCTTCATTTTTGTCGGAAGATGATTTCAAGTACTAGTAGCCATACATTGAGGCATTTGACCGTTTTCGACTTTTTGACAGGCTCAAGCTGGTTTTTTCGGGCGGAGACTTAAGACCCACATGTTGGGTGGTAAAAGTAAATAGTTGACATTAGTTCACCGTGGGACCAGGATTGAACTGCAGGAAGAGCATGAATCATTGGAGTGGTGGGAAAATTGAAACCGGAAAAAGCCGATATGGAGGTTTCCTAAAATGGTGGTACCCCTAAATCATCCATTTTAATGGGATTTTCCATTATAAATCATCCATTTTTGGGTACCCCTATTTTAGGAAACCCCCATATTTTGATGGTAAAAAAACAATGGTTTCCTCAGATGTCCTGTAGATCCCTTCAACTCATCCAATGAGACGCGAAGATCCTGCGACCCCCGTAGGAACGTTTGGAGGAGGAAGTGAACTCTCTGAAGGCTCGGAGGGCTGGCTGGGTGACCCATCCCCAAATGACAGGGGTCAACCAACATATTGATTGATGATCAAACTATGGAATTTTGGTTGTGAAATCATGTATAATACTGGTATGAATCTGGTATGATAAAATTTATCATCATGTGTGGATTTATCATCCGCGCCTGGAAAAGTTCGACGGGATCATCGATCATCGGTTGTCATCATCGTCGTCTTCCAACAGAATCCTAAGAAATTGCTGCAACATGCACCCCACTCCACCCTAAACCAGAATGATAGATCATGTTGGGCGCAGCATCAAAATCTTCGGCACAAGCATCCATATAATCATGTAATGGCGAACGAAGCATAAGGAGTTGATCAACGAAGCATCAGTAGAGATAGTAGAGCACGCAGTCGAGTGACGTTATTGCCCCACCCCACCCCATGTGAGCGGTGACAGCTTTTTTGCCCTTGTATTTGCGGTGTTGGGATCAGCCCTGTCAATAGGCATACAGACTTCAGAACAAAGGATAGGGTGGTTGAGTCCATAATAGTCCATATACATATATATATATATAATTATATATATGATTATATGATATATATATATATACATAATTGTATATATATATATATTTAATGATTACAATGTAACGGGCTGATAAGCAAACAAGAGTTTCTTGCAGTTGTGGCCCCCACCGAGCCGTCATTGCAATGACATGATCCGATGCCAGGCCCATCCGATAGCCTCAACTATTACCCTTTGGTAAACTAACAGTTTGTTATTGAAAATGGCCATAGAAATAGTGGATTTTCCCATTAACAATTTGTGATTTTCCATTGTTTTTTGTTAGTTTACCAGAGGGTAGTGTTGCTGAAAAAAACACTTGTTCAAATTGTTCAGCTCTAGAAAAATCCAACAAACATATGTTCATGAAGATGTTTTGTTGCTCAAAAAACTTTTTTTTTAAGTTTGTTGGTATTGACTCTCCGATGACAAGGTGGCATCGAAATCCACGTCGTCTCTGTTGCAGCGGCTTACGGCCACCAATGGCTCAGTTCCCCCTGGTCAACATCCCCATGTTTGTTGGCAACCACCAATGTTCATTAGTCTGGGTAAATTATAACGACCTCACTGGAATATATGGTTAGTATAGGGAATCATCCCCAAATGGCCTTAATTCAAATTAGTGAATTATTATAATTTACCCAGACACATGCTTTCTTGTCTAGTTGATACCCCTCGTATGTGTTGATTGGTATCACCAATGTTCAAATGGGAAAGAAACAACAATGCTCATTGGTCAAAAATAAGACATGTGCTGTTCCTTCGTACCCCAATACTACCCCTGGGTATTGATTCAAATGATTGACCCGGGGTTGGGATACAAACCCTAGGACCAATTTGCGCGTCCATTGCTACCTCGTTTTTGAGCCATACCCATTTAGCTGCTGATTAGTATCCCCAATTCCGATTGAGAAAAAACACACTGAACCCGTCCCTGGCCAGGCGAAGTTTCAAGAGGAGCGCGAAAAGATAGAGGAAGCCTCGCAGAGAGACAAGGCGAAAATCGGAAATGACTTACCCTTTGGTTATTCAACATATCTATGGACAATGGCCCATCTATACATTATGATGAATTGCCTATTGATAATGATTATTTCCATCGCTACGTTAAATTACCAGAGTGCATGGACCATGGATGACCATGGCGTCAACAATCAATGATTGTTGCAGCTTGAAGCGACACTTGTTTGGCTGAGATGTTCTTTGACACAGGTATCCCCTTGTAATTCCCACCCTATGTTTTTTTAAGTAAAGGTGAATGATGGTCAATAGATGTCAATAGAATACCTGGCACTGGCTCCAAAACTAGTTTTGACCAATTCATTATGTACATCTTCGTTGGGTGTAGATTTGCAATTCCTTGACTATACCCATGGTAGATTCTGTCATGCTAGGACATGACTCTTTGGAAACTTGGATCAGTTTTAGCGACTTCATGATGTGAGTCGGGGGATCAGCCCCAAAATAACCTTCTTACAGGTTCACAAATACTGGGGTTTCTATGATGTTTTGACCATGATAGAAAAGATATAGAACAGATGTTGCCTAGTCTATCCCCCCAATACTATGTGTGTGAACAAAAAACTGGTTGGTGGTTTCAACTATCTGTGTATGTCCAACCATTGGACCATAGAACTGGGATTACTAAACCCTCAAGTCGAGCATATCGTTCAGACGGGTTGAAACCACCCACCCACCAGTTCAAGAATTGTTGGTTATATCATATCACGTTATATGTCCATTATATCCCCATATGTGTTGGTTACACCCCAATGAATTCATTATTTTTGATAGCTACATCCTCTATGGACCAGGAAGCTTCCAGCTGTTTTGCGCCAGGTGAAAGCCTCTGAGTTGGCTGCACTGTTGGATGAGACCCGGACTGAGGTGGGAAATCCCCATGAATCATGGTGGGAGTTCTGGCCAACAAGTGGGACAAACCACACATGGATAGGCACTGTTCCCCACCAAAACAGAAATGCTGATCGGTTTGGTCAAGCGAAACTGGTCCCTCTATTTATCCCCGAAGGACATCTATAGTTGAATATCATGGTGGTCACAGTCCTGCTATATCTATAGTTTACGCATCGATATATTTCATGCTGGTTTATCCTATCTGTCGCCATATTTCATGTTTTTTTGGCCTTCATGTGCAATTCATGCTTGATTTTGAGTGGCCATGATTCAATGGATTGGACAATCTTTCTGTGAAAACCATGGTGCTTCCGCATTCATCGGCAGGTACTGGGCCTCAAAAGCCAAGCGGAGGCATCCAATGTGGAACTGGAGACTGCGAAGCTGGACAGCCAGGGATTGAACGTGGGGGGTTGTGCATTCATATGGGGGAGCACTGGTTAAGCATCGGATATAGGTATATAATGGTATATATGAATATATATGATTCATATGGCTAAATGTGTTTTGCTCTTTCGAGTGCTGGTATACTCTTGGGTCAAACTTGGCCACCAAAACCAGTAATGGATGGTGAATACAATGACCAACAATTGATGCGGTCTTGGATTTTGGCCCACACAAAAATATCATGTTCATTCATCCTACTTAAATGGCGAGGTTTCGCGTATACCCCAAAACAAAAATGAGAAATCCAACCACATTTCGGTGGATCAACATCCACAACCAGAATAAAACCAAGGTATCAGATTTGAGACCTACAAATGTGCCGTTATAGGAACTCGGATTGTATGCCCACACCAGGTTGTACCCTGGCACATATATGGGAGATAGAAACCACCAGTATTCGTGGAGACAAACAGTATAAAGCAAGCAAACTGGCAAAATAAGTACAGTGTAATTAGTTAATGTTGGAGGCGTAACATATATATATATATATACATATCTGTGTGTGTGTGTGTTGGAACATGGATTTGGGGACAACATTGTGTCGCAAGTGATGAGTGCTTTCAAGATGGGCTGAAACATGCTGAAACCTAAAAACATGGGATGATTGATGAGGTGGCCAAAACGATGACAATGGATGATGGGTGGTGGCGATGACAAAGATGCTGTGGATGGACAAGCCATCCTGCACCAGTTTCCAGATGATTTATCCCATTGCTTGTGGGAGATTATATAAGGGAAAAACCATCTACTGGTGCAGCCACAGCAGGGCAAAAGAGAATACTGACCTCATCGCAGCTCATGGATGCAACCAACTTGACTTTTCGCAACACAGAAGTTCCTATTTTATCCCACTCAGATCACATTCCCCTGATATTTTTCTGATTTGCGATCCCTTTTTCTCATCAAACATGTCCCCTTCGACGTGAAACGCGCGTGAAACGCGCGTGAAACGTGCAGGATTGGGAGCAGAAGCTCCGGGATTCCACGGAGCAATTGTCGCGGTTGGAGCGCGAGAGGAAGGACCTGCAGGACCAAGTGCAGAAGGTCACCGGAGGGGGACCGGATGGACCCAGGGGACTGGAGGCTCCGAAAACACGTGTTTGTTTTGTGTCAACCAAGATTTTGGTTGTTTCTAAAAGATACAATATGGCTAGAATGAATATAGGTATATGTGTATATAAAATGGTACGATTTACCTTGCTACCCTTTTATGACTTTCAAACTCATCGGTTTAAGATACAAACATTTTTCATGAGACATGTCAGAGATTTGGACCCGGCTTGTGCGGATTTGCTTGTCACTTTGAAGGGATGACGATCCCAAATAAATTCTTGGGTTATCATTGTTCAGTAGGAGTCAAACTGTTAGCTCATGTAGAAATGCAGTTTAGAATATAGACCGAACCGTTTCAACATGTGTTTATTTCACCAAACATCACATCACAATAATGAGATTGGGAGGTGCATGAGAGGAGAGGATAGAAACATGGTTCACCTACATTTGTGTATCGTTGATGCAATGGAGAAGTTTTGGAGTTTGTGAATTGCATGCACTGATTTTTTTTTTCAGTGGATTCTGCTCAGCAAAGTTTATCTCTTGGGTACTTAAGGTCAGCCATTCTCCAATCGCTCAGAATTAAGAGCCTCCCAAATGGATTCAAATGGATCGTTCAGACTCAGATCCCTAAACTATTGTTGGTGGATCCTCAAAATGACCAACGGAGAGTTTTGATGGATGGACATTAAAAATCACCAATTTTGTGCGTCCATTGCTAGCCCATCCCATGCGTTCATCGCCTCTGATGATGTGCGTAAACCGTGAGGCGGAGCAGAAGTACCAAGAGGACCCTTGATGCAGGTTGCTGCATGCAGAATTGAGCCATTCAAACTACGCTTGTTGATTGGTTGTTATAAGGAGTTATACTACCCTATCATTGGGGGTTATTAATTGTTATTACCCATATGTGGGAAACATGGGAAATAGATCAACCAACTATGATAATGAGACGGGACAGGGGTATCTGTAATGGCTCAATTGGTGTCCAAGAATAGTGAATGGAAAACAGCTGAACAAAGAACACCGAACAAAGCGAAATAACAGCACTATGGGACCATACGTTCTTTTCCAAGTCTACAGTATCATTCATCACAACTTATATTCTATACAAAACTAGAACTGATTATAACTATAATATATACTTTGTGCAAGAATGTATCATAATTATATATCTGCTGGCTGACCCGCCCCAGGAAGTGAAGTTACACGCCACCGACGCCAAAGAGCTAGGCTCGGCGCACGAACGCCTCACTGAACTTGACAGGTGCGCGCTGCCGGGTGGGCGGCAGTGCACCGGGCAGTGCCGGAGGAGGGTTTCATGGTGATTGATAGGTGTTTAATGTTGTTGAATGGTGATTTAATGGGAATTTGTGGCGATTTTACTAGGGTTTTAGGTTGATTAATGGTGATTTAATGGGAATTTATGGTGATCGATGGTGATTGATGGTGATTTGATGGTGATTTGATGGTGATTTGACGGCAATTGAATGGTGACATTGATGATACACCGCTGCAATAATATATAATGCCATACTGTCAAAAAATTGAGGTAGCGTGCAGTTCCCTAAACATGATAAAGACAGACATGCCTCCATAGATTTAAGTTTTTGAATTCAGGATTGACATTACCAACGTGGCCAGACGAATCCGATGTTGCTGATTAAGAGTATAAACAGCTGATGAATCAGATGAATCCAGTGAATGTGATAAACTCAATGCCATAAGCCCTTCCAGAAACCAACCAGTTTTGAGTCGGGGTCGTTCTTTGCCACCCTATTGCTAGGGGTATTTCATATACCATTGATTGGGGACGGTTACTGTAATTGTATCATATCCTATTAAGCTAGACAAGTAAGTATCCCTTTTTTGAACATTTCTGATGGATTATGTTTGGGTATACTACAAAATCAGTCGGACAACCATGAAGATCCATTCTTCTTTCCAGATGGTCAAATCCCTCAAGTAAAAATAATGGTAATCGTTTGTCTCCGTTCTAGTAATGTAACTGTTGGCGGTTCATTATTGTAATTAGATAATCATTGTGAAATTCCATAGTTTCCCGTATTGATATATATATATATACATACATACAATGATGCATGATTATCCCAAACTCATCATATTATCCTATCATATAATGCCTCCACATTAATCCACTATAGAAGTGTAGCACTATGCTATTGTTGTTCTTTAGTATTGTTCCTTATGTTTGTAAGTACTTTCAGTATCATTTGTACTTTTAATACTATCGCAACCATGTCGTTACATTATCAAATATTAATCATACGATTACAGTTGCACTATTATTCAATGGCATAGCCATATCATTTAGCCATATCCAACATACAGAGATTTCATTTCCATTTTGTCGAACAGGACCATGGGTTTGTGAACTAATTAATACCAAAAAGGACGATGAACAAAATTGCCATGTACTATGACCGTGCACTACTATGAAGATTTATCAACTATCATCTGTTGTCATCTTATCAAGTATAATTTTGCCATATTTTATATCTCATTCGAGCACCATAAGATACCCAGCAAGTTCCATCATATCCCCATGTTTGTTGCTTAATCCCAATTATATAATCACCCTAAAATAACCACTGTCAAATCCCATTACAATCCCATCACCATTCCTTAAAACATAAAACAATCCCACTAAGCTTAAAGATATATAAACACATAACATAGATGATATAGTTATGTATACTATCTACCATCTCTCTGTCTTAATAATCTTTCCATTTCTTAGCCATGGCACCATGGTTCCCCATCCCTCCGCCCAGGAGTTGCCTCCAGCTGAAGCACCAGGTCGCGGACCTGGAACGCGAGACGCTGCGCGCCCGCGAGGAGCGCAAGGAGGAGCTGAGCTCGGCGCGGAAGCGCATGGAGCGCCGTTGCTTGAAGGGGGGGTTGGGGGGTGGTGGATTTTTGTTTGGAAGATGTTGGTTTTGATTTTTTTTGTTATGGTGAACAAAACGCTGTTTTTTGAGTTGAGCAGGAAACTGAAGTTATGATTTACGGATGAATAGTTTGGTGGTGGAGAGTTAGTGCGTTTGAATAGAAAAGTGCGATTTAGTATTCAGAATTACATTAACATGTTTGTTATTGTTTGTTGGTTTCCGCTAATCAGCAAGATCTCCCCGAGAGTCCCAGCAGGTTAAAACCGTTCTGGTTCTGCCCATGAATGAATTCGTAAACGTTTGTTGACTCTGCTGGGAGACGTTTGTAGTGTATGCCCTTCCGTAATCAAGCATGGTAACGGGAAATCCCTTGACAATGCCATCTATATATATAATATATGTTATATATATGTAGAGGAAATGTCCAGCAAACCATTTGGATTACCGGAGGATGTTTCCCATTCATATCGCCATTCTTCACAGATTAATCACAACAAAATCCCGTAGAATCCCAGTAAATCCAAATAAGTTCCATGAAATGCCTCTAAATCACATGAAATCCCAATTAACCCCCCATTAAGTCACCATTAAATCCCATCGTGGTCATCGTGGCCATTTCCAGCCAAGGCAAGCAGAGAGGCACGCTGAGAACCTCTCGGAAGAGAACGCCCGGTACCGTGATCAGATGGTCGCCGCTCGGAAGAGTTTCAGCGGCGGCCCTGGGGCACATCCCTTGGATGTTTGATACCCCCAAGAATGGAGCCAATATATGTGTATATATATATATATAATATGTATATATATATATATATTATAGTTTCCTAAAATGGTGGTACTCCCAAATCATCCAAAACAATTTCAATATCAAAACTATTTGAAACCTAGGGTGACTTGGGGATCCCCCATTTTAGGAAACCTCCATAGATAGATCAGAATTATAGATCCAGTATGATCCAGTACTAAATCAGGGTCTCGATTGGGGAGAACATCCGAATTGATTCGAGGGAGGGGATTATATATTATGTATTGTTAATTATGTAATATATATATATATATACGTATTTTGTTCTATTTTTTGTAATAATATCAAACACTATACTTTATCATAATTATAATATATATATATAATTATACATCACAATTTTACATACCACTGTTTTCACGGTAGGGTCAGATTCTGTCATTTTAAAGCGACTGTCTTCCAGGGCCCTGTCTCGGCTTTTTGTCCCAACCCCTTGAAGGCGCTGAGCTGCGGAACGGACGCAGGGCAGCAGCAGGTGTTGCTGGAGATGAAACAGGCGCGCGAAGTGGGCGAAGTGGAACGTCGCAAATTGGAACCTTGGTGAAACGTGTTGGGGATGGGATGGTGGGATGGAGATATTTGTATGGGATATGGAATTGATGGAATATTATAATGGATAATGGGATTTCAATGGAATATTGATGAAATGTTGATTTATATCCTTCCGATGTCATCCAGCTTGCTGGAACATCCCCCATTTAGTTCGATCTTTTATTTTTAGCGAACTAAACTTCTATTCAGTTTGGGGATTTTCCAGCTAGCCATGTTTGATTACCAGAGAGAAAGATAATATGTGATGTGTAATCGGCGAATGAATTACAATTACATACCTATTAATAGTTCCTGCTACTAGTTTGTCCCATGATCTTCCATTATATATATCCACATTACATCTCACTTTCCCCATTGTATCCCCACTTATGTATGGTTTTTATCCATAAACCATCCACATTCATTTACTATTCATCCAGAGGGATGTATACGTTTGCATAATTTCTTGGAGCTGGTTCAGCTGTTGCTCAAAAATTGTTGGCATGATGGGTTCCCTGAGGGAATTTTCTGGCAATCACACACAGTTTGCTGGGAACTCTTGCATTTAGTTCGATGATTTTCCTACGTGTGTATATCTAGCTCGGGGGTTTCCAGCTAGCCATGTTTGATTACCCGGGGGCAACTAATTTGCTGATCAACATGGATAAAGTTCTGGCGTTGTGACTACCAGAGAACGTGTCGGCTTGAATTGGACACCGCTGCTGAGGGAAAAACACATGGGCTGGGCATCACACATGGGCATCAAAATGTCATAAATGGCATGGAAACAGTCAATAACTTGAAAGGATGGGATCTTCTACATCTAACAAGTCGCCTCGGTTCAGGCCAGCCAACCAAACACGTCTCTCGGGGTGTCCCATTGCCAGCGAGGAACTGCAGAAGACGCAGATCGAGGAGGATGCCAAGGCAGTGCGTGCGGAGAACCAAAGTTTGCGGGAACAGCTGGCGAATGAGCAACGAGCCTTGGACCAAGGGGTGGGATGTTGTTTTGGGGATGGGTCATGGGACACCAAAAAAAAATCAGAGGGTATATCTTGTAACATCAGGATAGCTAGGATTTATGGATCTTTGTTACCCGAAATATCGTAGAATTGGTTTTGATCCATCACCATACAGGGAAGTGACGATTATGATAGACACGTTGCCATTTATTCCAAATATGCAACAATCGTAAAGTAGTTGACCGTTCTGAAGGCGATATCACACCTTGGTTCCGGCATTGCATCACAGGCTCGCATGGGTTTGTCAATTGTCATAGGAAAGATAATGATAAAGCAAGGATCCCAGAAGTGGTTTGGACGAAATTTGCAGGAAACCCGTGGTGTTGCTTTATTTGTTTCCCTTAAAGCATTGAATGAGATTGTGGGGTACCCTGATTTGAGACAAATTGCCGATGTGTTCCATCGCATGGTTTGTTGATGATCACTCACAGCTTTCCTGTGAGGAGAGAATTGGCGTTTACAAAAGGATTGTCAGCTGGAAACGCAGTGCCTTAGCTAAAGAGAACTGTGAGGAAAAGTTGACTGAACCCGCTGACTGGTGAAGGGGAGTTTAGTCCTTTATTCTTTGCCATACAGAAGGATATGTATATGTATACAACAACACATACACATATTATATAGATTTATGTAGTTTATAGGAACTAGTAACAAATACATATTTATATACATATAATCCCTTCCCCCTATTACTAAACCTCCCCCAAATACTAAAAACTAGGGTCCATCTCCAATTTTGGAAATTTTGTGGTTGGCCAATTTGACTTTTNNNTAGTCAACCTCGGGGTGTTTATTATTAGGGTCCCCTGAATCCAAGTAGTTTTAAATTGCGTTTTAAATTGAGATTTAATTGATTTTGAAATCGAGAAAAAATAGTTTTTAATATTAAGGTCTGGCGCTTACTATTAGGGATCCGCTTCGAAATCCAATTTTTTGCAACGTATTAATTGNTTGCGTTTTAAATTGAGATTTAATTGATTTTGAAATCGAGAAAAATAGTTTTTAATATTAAGGTCCGAAGTTTATTATTAGGGTCCCCCTAATAATAAAAACTACCCGAGGTGTTTACTATTTAGGGGGGGGGTTTAGTATTAGGGGGAAAGGATTAGTGGGCTCCAGGTCCCCCGCCAGGTCTAGAGCCAAGTTGCTCCAGATCGATATGATCGAAGACGAGAATTGCAGTGCCTTGGCAAGACAAAGGTCCATCAAATAGTGTGGTAATCTGTGGTAGACCCTATGATAAACAATCCCCAATAAAGGTGTGTTATTGGGGCTAGCATATCAGAGGGGTCACTCATTCACGACCCATTCAATGGATCCGTAATTAGTGGTTGCATCCATGTTCATGGATGGTTTGCTGGATAGGGCTGATGAAGCCACCTACAACAAAGGGCAGTGGGGGGCGAATCTTCAGAAAATGTGTTTGCATTTGGCATTGTTCAAAACCTGGTTGATGATGGTTGATGATGTGTATTGGGGATCATTGTCATAATCCATTGTGGGAATCCCTATTCACCAACTTTTACCAACCAGTTTTATAATGGAATGAAAGAGGGTTATTGTCCAAAATTTAATCGGGATCATTGTTAGATGAAGTGGTTATGGCCCTCGACCAACATTTGGACCTTGAGAGTTGCCAATTTTTAGAGGAAAGTAGCGTTTGAAACCCCTTTTGGTGGGGTCTATGTTATTTTCTTGGGGTGGTAAGTTATTCCCACAAGGAACACAGAGACATTTTTATTCCACTCAGACTGAGACTTGCGTCGCCTGCATGCTCTGGTTCAACTACGGCTCAAAAACCACTTTGGTAAGCCGAGATGTTAATTGCCACGATGTTCGCTTCAGTGCATTTGACTGGCATACTAATCGTGGAAATAGACTGAGCGGTCGTAATCTGCTTTCATGACTGTGCCTTCTGTCGTACAATTGTAAATGTCAAAGGGCTGAGCCAGCACATCAATGTAGCGTTGCAAATCCTTTGGTTCAGGGTCTTCTCCAAGAGTTTGCACAACATCATAATGACTGACATGCCCTTCTGCAATTGCCTGACAAAGCTTTGGGGGATATTCCTTAGCCCACGACGTCTTCCATGCTCCATCGGATCTTCCTCCCAAGGTTTCCGACTGCTTCCACATCCTGTCGTACTTTCCATAGATGATCTGGTGCATGTTGTTGATACGACCAACCAACAAATTCGTCGGCTTACAGAATGGTCTCCCCAATGGGCCTTGCAAGAATCGCACTTTGTAGACCTCTTTGAGAGTCAGGAACAAGTGCACGAATGCACTGTCCCATATGGTCCACTTTTGCGATTTTTCGGCAATTTCGGCCGGGTGCTCTAATGTCACGGAGCCCCCATGAAAATATACCAACAATAGAAGGTACAAAGCTCGAACCATAAGAAGATTCCCAATGGTCAGCTGTTCGACCTCCCTCAGTGTACGGTGATCCACCCCCCAAGGGCGCTCTGCATCACGAAGGGGACGCGGTGCCTCCTGATCAGCCACTTCCACCCATCGTGCTAACGAAAACGTCTCGCACGGGGGGGCGGCGTGTGCGCCGCTGACCCGACGCGATCTGATAAGATCACCCCAGATGTTGGCANACTTCCACCCATCGTGCTAACGAAAACGTCTCGCACGGGGGGGCGGCGTGTGCGCCGCTGACCCGACGCGATCTGATAAGATCACCCCAGATGTTGGCATCAAGAATATTGCCGCATTCACGATCAATTGCTAGATCGACACTGAGCGGAATGAGGTCCGATGTCCAGGAAATATATTGAGCTACATCATGCTCTCTCCTGTGCCCTGAGAAAAGGATGAGCACAAATTTCCTTCCATCCGACAATGGCTTGGGGACCCATGTTGGGCTGTGGCTCCATTGCTGAACCTGAGCCATCAACGTNCCCTGAGAAAAGGATGAGCACAAATTTCCTTCCATCCGACAATGGCTTGGGGACCCATGTTGGGCTGTGGCTCCATTGCTGAACCTGAGCCATCAACGTTGTCTCCAGCTGAACAACCTCATGCGCAACATTGTGAATGTGCAATTCTCCCTGATTTCGCAGGGTCTTCTCTCGTCCTCCTTTCCCTGGAGGTAACAATCCATATTGCTTCCATACTGTCAACTCCTCCTCTGTTGGGTCATCATGGGATACCTCACCATCCACACAGCAGTGAAGTTGGGTCTGCAATTCCACCTCCGTTGCCCACCTCCATAATTGTTGATGTTCCGCATCTTGGAATCCTCTGCGATGCAAAACGGTGCCAGCGTTTCGATCCTGCTCATCCAAACTGGCTGCTTGATCAACTGTCATGGGAAAGAACTTTCGGAAATGAAAAACCCAGCATGACGTCTGCCCATGTTGTAAATGGTGAATAAGACGTGGGCGTGTGTGGAACTGCTTGCCACAAGCCCTACACACTCCATCTGCAACCAACCTTCGAACAGCCACTCTCTGACCATGCTTCCTCTGCTGATGAACGGCCAAGGAAGCTGAACATGAGAAGGTGAGATCACACTCATCACAAGAAAATGTCTTCTGTTCTGCTGCTTGCATGATAAAGTCATCCCGCAATGTATGTCCCATTTCTCGAAAAATTTTTGTCTGTGCCTCCGCATGATTCCTTAGAGCCAGAAAAGTACGTATCCTCAAGAGATGGGCTTTCTCGACCTTTCTCAAAAGTTTGTGCAGTTCTGAACTCGCATCTTTGAAATGAAACCACATTTGTTGATCGTGCAGTTGAAACAACTCCGGTGGGACTGCTTCATCTCCCAACTGCTGCTGCATCCATTTGAGACTTTGCATCACGCTTTTCAACCAAGAGGCCTCTCCAGCAATGGCATCATTGTACAAGACTGCTGAGATCATATGTGCATCTCCCACTTTGATGAGATGAAACAGAAGCTTGAGTCGCTGGATGTATAGAAGCTCCATGGGCATCGGTGCTTGCATCTCATCAGCTAACTCAAAGTAGTCTTTGTGTACCACCTGTCCCGTTTCATCCCTTCCATGGATCGAATGATACACACGAAACACAGCTGCTTGCCACGCCTCCAATTCTGTCTGTGTCAACCTCCACCAAGATCCTGTGTGCAACGTCAGCACTGTGAGCCCCATAGTTCGCACCAACAACCTTCTTCTTTGCACATCCAAGGCTTGATTGGTGAGGATCTTGCGGAGAGGTTGAAGTTTGGCCATTGTTCGAGCCAGGCGCACTTGGATTTCTGGATGAACAGTTGCATTCCTTGTGAGATGACCACCCAAGTGTTTATAGTGTGTGACAACTGGTATGGTGACCGGGCCTTGATACTCTGTGAACACCACCACACCTTGTTTGTGTTCTGCTTCAAACTTTTGTCTTGCCTTTGTAGAGTGCGGTCCATGAAAAGAAAACATGATCGCACTTTTCCCTGCACCATATGACAGAAAAAGTCCATGTTCCAGCATGGCTTCCTGCACAATCGCCACCAGCTGAATGGCTTTGCTCACGATGTTTTCTGCACCATCTTGTAGCGAAATTGCCAAATCATCCACCCAAGTGACTGTATTGGAAACTTCACCACCAGGAACAGATTGAAGGAGAGGAATACCAGCTATTTCTGCTTGGCTGTTGATTCGTCGAATGACTCTGGACATGACCATCGCAAACAACACGTCTGCCATGGGATCTCCCGGACGGGATCCTGTCTTCGGTGCACATGTTTCAGAAGCATCTGGAACAACAAACCAAGTCTGGTCTAAGTTGGATGCCACATTTTCTGCAACCAAATTCGATTGCGTGGCCTGCCTCACCAAGTCAGCATCTTGAACATTGTACAGAAATTGGGACCAAACTTCCTCTGGCAGATTCATGACATCAAAAATCTTTCTGATGTGTTCAATGTCATTGTGATGCCCTGCCAGTAGTGGCTTTGCAATTGAATAGAAAGCTGATCGAATGTCCACGAAGATGGCTGCATGAGACTGGCGCTGATGGGCAGCGTTCTGCATTGCAAGTTTCACATGCAGATGCAATCCTTCAATGGAAAGTCCTGACCGTCCTCCATATTGCATTGGACATGCTATGGCTTCCAGTCCCTGCACAATTTTCAATCTCCAGGCACGGCTGAAAATGCGAGCAGTGACAGCTTCCAGCATGATAGCTCGGTGCGATGTCATGACTTTGGGATTGCCCTTGCCTTTATACAAGGCCAAGAGCCAACCCCCTGCTAACTCAGTGATCCCTTGCCCCCGCAGGGCGGATTTGATGAACAATGAGTATAGCCTTCGTGCCATGGCAGCTGGATTGGCCTGAAAAACTTCTGCTCCCAACGAATCTAAACCAGGTGACTTTCCCTCCTGCATGTTTCTGAGGGCTCTCTCCAGGTCGAAGAGCGTTGGGATGTCTTGTAGATCTTGTACTGTTCTGATTCTACTGCAAGGAACTGAGCGTTCCACCAGAGAAGCAAAGCTAACTGGTTCAGCATTCTCCGTCTGACTGAATTGTGCTTGCCATGCCGCCGCAACATCCTTTCTGGTGGTCCTCCATTGACCCTCTCCATCTTTCAGGCCAGGCAAGGGTTTGAGCAATTTGCCTTGAGCTCTTGCTATGGCTCTCTTCGGCTGCAAGAGCTGATAGAGATTCTCGGTCTTGGAACGGTTCAACTTCTCAAAGCTTTGGTTTAGCTGCATAGCCGTCCATGCTTTCCATGCCTTCTTTTTGGCTTGTCGAAAATTTTGATCCATACATCTCCTCGCCTCAAGCATCACTGCTTCTTGCAATCGACACTGATGAAGCTCATATCGATAATCACTAGCAGATGTCCCTTCTGTCTGTTTCCACATGGCAAAACATGCTGTCAACAGAGAAAGTTTCCAGTCTCGGCAAAGAGCTCGATGCTGCTGACGGAGATCTTTCCTGTCACATAGGGCCTGCCACGTGTGAGAATCAAAATAAAGCTGACGTTGCTGACGTTTGGCTTTCGGAAAAAGGGCCACAGACTGCTCTTGCAGTGAAATTCGAAAGGCATTCCAGTGCTTGTTGACATCAATGTCCCATGATTGTTCAGGGAGAAGAATAGATAGATCAACCTGCTTCGTGCGTTTGTTTTGTCTGGCAGCATTTCGATCATACAGACTTGTTCTCACCATCTTCTGGTCTTCACATCCTCTGGTAAAGACCATCTGCAGATCCAAACAGAGAGTAAAATGATCCTTGTCTCCATTGAGCAAATCAATCTCATCATCAACAAAGGACTGTTTGATGCCAGGAATGCACTGTTCAGAGAGAGCAATGAAGTCGATTCTACTGCAATGCCCTCTGGGGCCTCTGTAAGTACTCCCAGAACCGACATGGAACTGCTCAAAAGTGGAGGGGATCACCAAATCAAACCGTTCACACAGCTGCCTCAACAATGTTCCGCTACGATTCTCAATGTCCGCATGAAGGGAGCCAATCGCTCTGCCATCTACACTGCCAACATGGGCATTGCAATCTCCCATCAGAATCGTAGGCATGTGTGCAGCTATTCTTCCCAAAACCTGACCAAGGTCATGCCACCATTGTTGAACTTCAGCAAAAGGGCGTCCCTGCTGTGGCGCATAAATAGCCACCACTTGCACTTGCAATGCTCCAAAATTGCATTGTGCTGCAATGTGCCTTGCAGATTGGCTCCAGACGCATACATCTTTCGTAGGCTCAAACCTGAAACCAAAGATGTCTGAAAGACCTCGTCCATCAATCCACAATTCCACGCCAGCCTGCCCACTCTCACCAGCAGAGATCAGACGTGTATATGGACCAAGAGTGGTCGTTCTGGTATGCCGTGCTCTCGTTTCTTGCAGGGCAGCAATGTGAATGCCTTTGTGAGAAAATTGTTGCATAACAGCTTCCATTTTGGCACTCGCCGCAGTCTCAGTCCCTTGGTAATCCAGAGTATGCACATTGGCTGTCGCAAGCCTCAAAGTACCTACTCGCTTTTGGGAATCATCTGACTTCTGTCGCAGTTGCAAAGTCGAATCAATCCGTAGCAAATCTTTGTCCGGATCAGGAGGAGAATTGCACAACAATGTTTGCAAAGAAGGGATCTCAACCGTTGGTGCAATCTGGATCCAAGCAAAAGATGCTAGTGGATGTTGTAGCAGCCTGCCAGATCTCAATTGCGCAGGACATTCTGGTGACCACCCCTTGCGAATTGCAACCGCCAGGGAGTCTGCGGCTTCGTTCCAGGGCATGCCCTGGTGCGCCTTGACGTGAAGGCCGGAACATGATTCTGCCTTGGTCTGAAGGATTGCTACCATATTTCTGGCTGCACTCTGTCTATGGGATGGTGCATGGTCATTCATCGGCACATTCTGGGAGCCCATTGCACCATGTCCCGCAGCAAGCGCATCGTAATGGAAAACAATTTCTGTTTTTGCAATCCAGGATTTGCTAAGAAGATATTCAACAGCTGCAATGATAGCAGTTGCTNCGTAATGGAAAACAATTTCTGTTTTTGCAATCCAGGATTTGCTAAGAAGATATTCAACAGCTGCAATGATAGCAGTTGCTTCTGCATCGAGAGCATTGACGCTGCATGCACCCAAATCATCAGTGAGCAGGCCTCCAGCATACCCCAATTTGCAAAAGGTATGCACATCAGAAGAAGTGTTCTCACTGAGGACAACAAAAGCCCACGCTGCCTTCCTCTTCTTGCATGATCCATCCGTGAACACATGCAATCTGTTCCCAGAGCCATGGTTGCTCACCATCGTACACGCAGCTTTTGCAAATGGATGCATTTGTGGGATAATTTCGAAATCATTGTTGAACCCTTGCCAATTTGGTTGACATAATTGATCAAGCAAGAACTGCAATGATGTCAAGCTGTTGCGGCATTCATCGGAAAGTGAATCTTGTTGTTCGACATCTGCGTTTTCACCCACCGTCAAAACAGAGAGATCACTTGTTCTCCCTTCTTCCATGGTGTGACACTGATGATGCCTTGCAGCTGGATCAAGAGCATTTTCATGCTTGTGATTCTCATGTGTTTTCTCGTAACTGATCCTGGTCTGAAGAAAAGATGCATGTTCCACCGGAGCAATATCATCTCTCTCATGTTCCCCAACCAAGATATGAAGGATATGTTGTGTTTCCCACACCAACATTCGTGCTTGTAGGAAATCTCCAGACATCCACATTCGTACAAGGTCGTTGATGCGGACTCCATTCACCCGGCAGTGGGGCTGGACATTCAATCGCTGAGCTCTATCAAACCAAAATGGTGGTTTCAGCAGCATTTGGATCACATGTGGACCAATCACGACTTCATCAAGAAAAACTGCCCACCGCTCCGATACATCATTATGCATGGTGTTCGGAGCATCAACTGCTACCAATTGCTGCCCCACCAAAACAAGACACCCTTCATGGTCTCCATATCCAACAACAAAATGATAAACTGCCGGTCGCACATCTGTGTTATCATCTGTTGCAGAAGCCACAAAAACCACTCGGGCATTGCTTGCATCAAAAGCCCACATTTGTCGCATCTGTCGAATCCAGTCAGTACTCCGAAGTTGATCAAACCTGATGATGACATCTCGGGAGCCTAATGGACGATTTTGTGGAGAAACACCATGAAGTCTGCAGATGATCGGGTCTGTTGCCCCTTGATAATCCCTCATGGAATTGACCTGGAGGAAAAATGCATCCACTTCCNAAGTCTGCAGATGATCGGGTCTGTTGCCCCTTGATAATCCCTCATGGAATTGACCTGGAGGAAAAATGCATCCACTTCCTCGATCTGATCTTCTGCATGAAGGACTTCCATTGGAACTTCCCCAAACCAAACTTCACAATAAGCACCATGCTCAATTTCATACTGCCGGTCCTCAGTCATTGATGTAGAAGCAATGCTCACATCACAATTTCTCATTGTAAATGGGTAACATTGTCTGTGGAGGTTCAACTGCGCCAGTAGAGCACGCGCACTGACAGCAGTGGTCACTCGCGCTGCATACGGTTGTGTCCTGAAAACCGTACCTGGTACACCTCTCTCAGTCACCAAGATGTAGCGCGTGTCCTCCTCCAATGTCTCCGGAGTCTCTACATTCACAATCAGAGTCAATGACCGATCATCACCAATGTCCGTTGGTTGTGGAAACACATAGTAGACCGTAAGTCTGGATCTCGCAGCATACTCAGCCCATAGCTCATGGATTCTACCCAGCAGCGTATTGAGATCCCACGGGAAGAATTCAACTTCTCTGCGTCCCAAATCAGCCACTTCCACACCAAAAGTGATCGCTCTCCAAGGCCGATCCTGGTTGGGAGCTTGATACAAGACTGCATTGATGTACTCTTCAATGTGAGTTTCATGAAATNACTTCCACACCAAAAGTGATCGCTCTCCAAGGCCGATCCTGGTTGGGAGCTTGATACAAGACTGCATTGATGTACTCTTCAATGTGAGTTTCATGAAATGGAGCAAAGTCAATGTCAATCTCTTCCTCTGGTGGTTGTTCCTGATCCCACTGNATACAAGACTGCATTGATGTACTCTTCAATGTGAGTTTCATGAAATGGAGCAAAGTCAATGTCAATCTCTTCCTCTGGTGGTTGTTCCTGATCCCACTGGTGCTGGATCCATGGGTATTCCCCTTGATCATTGAATTGGATGATTGCTGGAGTGCCAGACATGAAGGAAATCTCTTCCTCCTCAGAGTCATCGGATCCCACAGCTGTCGTGATCTGAGAGGTAGCACTGCCTGTATCACTGTCACTCATTTCCTCCCCTGATTGACCTTCATCATCCTCTTGTCCCACACGTAGGGCTCCTTCAACAATGGAATGTCTCGGAGGGTGGAAAGCTTGCTGTCCAGTGATAAGGTGCTCCTGCTGTTCGTCTGAATAGCGCAAATAGCACATGCTTCTTGGATGGTAGCATTCGTGTCCAAATTGCGCAAACTGAAAGAACTCCAAAGCACTCGCTCCTTGTGGAAAGAGAACTGCTCGATATCGAAAGAGCGGTGGAAGCATCTCACTCCAAATGAGGGTGCTGTGGAGGGTCTGAGTTTCACCTTGCAAAATCAGAATGTGACATCTCACACTTGGCAAGCGTGTATGACCAAAGACAAAACGCACCGTGAAGTCCTGCTCATCAATCAAATCTTGCCACAGAAGTTTGCAACTTCGCTTGAGAACACTTTCATCTCGCATCTGACTCACTAACTTCAACTTGCGAGGTCGCACACAACCTGGTACTTGAGTTGCTTGCAAAAACCAAGTATCCGCAAAAATCGGGCGTTGTCCAATCTCATCCAGGATGCCATGAAAGGAAACCACACTGTGATCAGTCGTTGAAGCCAAAGCGCCCTGAAATGAGAATGCATCTGTCTGTGCATTAATGGAACTCTGCACCTGTTGCCCACTTGGAATTTCACTCAAGTCCCAATTGTCACTGTTGTGTTCAAAGTTAGAAAAACGCTCAAAAATGTCTTGCCATCTGCGAAAGTTTGTGACTTGACCGTTCAGATGCCACATGGATCGTACACATCTATCGAACTGAGCTTGCTTGACCTTCGCAGAGTAAACACAATCATCGTCGAAACAGTGAATTTGGACCTCATGAGAAAAAGTCACTTGCCTTTTAGGCTTTGTCTTTGCTTGTTCTTTGATAGCCACCTGTTTCCCTTCTCGTTCCAGACATCGTCCTTCTGCAAAGTCAGATTTGGTGGCAATCACAGCATGTTGAACTGACTCGGATTGTAGGCATGTTTGAGAAAACCAAGTCCATTCATCATCTTTGCTTTCACCAATTCGACATTTTGTCTGGTAATCAACATCCCTCATCCAGGATGGGAGAGACATGCCCTGAAACTCCTGGAGATCCAAGTTACCCTCCAGGCAGCCTCGCAAAGGGGCTATGGATCTGGTGACATTCTGGACCTGGAGGTTGATGAGATCCGAGTTACCCTCATCGCCCCTCCGCAAAACTGGTCTCAATCTGTCATTGTTTGCAAACGTCATCGTTCCCTGAGATCCGAAGAGATCCACGTTATCCTCTCCGCAATCTCGCAAAAGGGATTGGTTCACCTGTGTGCTCGTCTGACCATTCTGATCACTGTCAACATTGAAGAATCGATTGTTGTCTGATCTTCTTTTACCATGTTGGACAGACTGATCAACCAAGTGATGGCTGAAGGCTCCATTGTCAAAACGACAAGGCTCAAACTCCTGCCCATCCCAGCGATGGTCATATCCAGGAATAAAACCACTGACGTAATTCTCTATTGAATTGGGAACTCTGGAAATACATGTTGACGTACTTTCTGAGTTCATTGAATCACCATCACGGTCAAACTGTGGTCCAGTTTGCACATTGAGGTCATAGTCTCGAATAGACCGTTTCTCAGAGTCTAGACGCTGTGTCCAAGTAAATCCTTTCAACTCTGAAAGTTCAAAATCTTGACAGCATCCCTTGCTCCAAGTGTAGTGATGAGATCTGTTGCCAGCTATTGCATGATCGACACGAAAACCCACATCGTAATCGTCCATGTCATCAGCTGCATTCAATAAGGATTCATTGTCGCACTCCTTCAAGGAAACCACTCTGTCCGGAAGGGCATCCGCAAAGTGCAACAGCTGCTTTGTCGATTGTTCTTCAATCATAGAGTCACCAGCACTGGCATGAAGAACCGGCCAATGCTGTGCTGACATAGTCCTCACTTTTCCTCTTTGCTTTTGGCCTCTTTCTCTGGCTTCTGCTTGAGGTTGTGGTTGGCCACTTTGGTCGGTGACACAGCCCCACGAAAAGGCTTGAGGATCTTCGATGTAGAGCGTTTGGCCACTTCTCCCAGTGGCTCTGCTCCATCCATCAATTCTATCTCTTCGTCGTCCAGCATGGTCAAATCTATCTGTTCGCCATTTGCTCCCTCTTGCATGACACCATGAAGGTCTGTCATTTGCGCAGCGATATCTGGCTGAGCTGGAATCACTGGGGCCATCCATTCTTCTTGCAGAAGTGTCTGTGATGCAACAGACACCTCCTTCTTGACCTGTGATAACTCCTCCAACTTGCTGTTCAGCGCCTCCATGAGATCTGCCCGATGCTGTTGATAAAGAAGAGCATGTGTTTGAAATTTCTCCTTTGTCATGGTCACAAAATTGTGCCACTCTTGATCTAATGATGCCACCTTCTTGGCTGCCGATGTCGCTTGGGCTTTGACCTTTTTCAATCTGTTCAAATGC
>BGPT01003189.1:35547-51140 GCA_003297045.1 Symbiodinium sp. clade C Y103 | reverse complement strand
CGGCTCTGCCAGAGCCTACCAGCAGCCACGATAAGTGGCATGGCTTGGTGCTGTGCACGTCTCAAGGGTCACAGCACATATCAAGAAACGGATTGTTTTTGGAACTATACATATGATATATTGACTATGGATATCATTGGAATAATAGTGGGAGAATCATAGGATTTGAATAGGGATCATAGGGGATTAACATGGATAAACCACATATTTCATGGCATGTTTAATTCCATCCAGTTTATTCAGGTTGATGTTTGCCAGTGGTTTCCACTTTGTGGCTCAGTAACCTTGTGGCGGACAAGTGAAAATTGGACCAGAGAGCACCAAGAATCGTGGACACGTCATCAACATTTATAAACAATACTCCACCTCCTACGGGAACCGATAACCAACAAACGATGAAAATCCTCAACTGAAGATGGGAAAGGGAATGATAGATGTGAAGCATTGTGAAACCATTGATCACAGAGATATCCGTTTCCATCTATCGTGACTATAGTGGTTCTACGGATCTTGAGAACTGGCCTCAAAAAGAACCGAATCTTTCCAGAGCTTGGCAGCGCTCGCGGTGTTTCAAACGCCATGGCAATCAGTCAGGGCTGCGTGCAACAACTGAGCTTGCCTCAGCTGGCTGGCACCTTTCAGCCGACCTTACAGGCTCGAGTTGGTGGTGGGAGATGTCGCTGCTGAAACATGGAATTATGAACATTGCTGAAATAATACAAGGAATGACCAATTTTCGGAGGGTTGAAATAGATACATAACCTCACCCTCACCAAATGTAATGTTTCATCACCAAGTTTATGGAGGTGAACGGACCGCACCACTGTTTGTGGCCGGCTTCAAGGATTGAGAATATGAAATGACATAAATATGTTAGGATATTTTTTTCTTGACAAAAAATGTGCATCTGGTAGTAGGATCTTATAGATACTTTTAGTATAAGTGAGGATGCTTGGATGCTGGTGCCTTGCTTTTCAAGACATGATGTGAAATCTCTGGAGCTTCCAGTATCGCGAAGTTGTAACAGATTTCTTTGGCGGCTTAATTGCAATTGTTGAACCAACAGTGAAAAGATAGCATCATTGAGAAATGGACAGAAACTGGAATTACCAGCTATAGATGTGGTGATCAACCACTGGTAACTTGGCGCCGCTTGGCGCAGTAGAGTGGCCGTGGGGTCCCTCAAATAAACGGCTTGTCAGGCGAGGTCACATTGGAAAGGACGAGTCTTGATATCCCGCAATTACCAACTTTGGAACATTTTTGTATGCATTGGGTTATTTGGCATCTCTCTTCAACCCATAGAAGGTTGATGTTGGCGAATTTCCCCATTTATTTGTTTGTGAAATCACTCAAAAATCTTGGTGAAGTTTGTTGATTCATAGTTTTTTTTCCCAATATAATACCATACATATCTATGTATCATTCACACATATATATATATATACATAATTCTCATATATGACTATGTATATATATATAATATACACCATAAATATATACATATATATTTACATATTATATATATATATATTCTACAATCAAAATCCCAACGTTGGCTGCCTTGCATCCTCCAAATCTTTACAGGTTGTGGCCTCGGAGCTCAGCAATTCCAATGGGCAGCTGGTGAGTCTGTCGGACAGCTCCCAAGTGGCCATAGGTTGCATCAGCCCCGAACTCATGCAGCCGGTGGAGACTGGGTTAGTTTATCGTCAGGTGGAAGGATGATGGCTTTCATAAGGATGATGGGTAGATTTGGCTTTTGTTGAAAGACCTATTGCTGGGAAAATGGTGTGAATATTGAGATTTGACGAGGAAAAAGGATTGATTTAACTGGCAAAGATGTCAATTGAACAGGATTTGACCGGTAAAAAATTGGAGATGACCCACCATTCAACAGGGTTACTCCAAGCCATGATAGGTGATTTTTACAATTTTTTATCCACGCGGGGAGAATGGATCACCTTACCTCTTTGTCTACCCACTTACCCTGTTGGGCACAACCCTGTTCAACTACACACTTGTTGGATTTAGAATTTAACCAACTTTCAACCAGAATCAAAATGCTGGGGAAACACTAGAGTAATTAATCTATTTCAAATCCAATATTCACCTAATTTAACCAGATGTTGAATTAATATTCAGCCAATTTCAGCCAACATGAAACCAGATTTAGGGACGGGAGATTTACTCAATGTTCGACCACATTGAACTAGATTTACCCACTATTCAGCTGTATTTAACCTGATTTCCGCATTGAATGGAATCCATTGCCACTGGGATCATTGGCACTTTGAAAATAAAGGATCTGGTCATTTGAAACCATGAAGAATTGGATGGAGAGTCCGGTGACCCGCTGGAACCGCGACCAATGAAGAGATCCAATAGAGAACCAGAGGCACTCTGAGGCTGAGAAGAAAGTCCCTGGGAACCACCAACATACGGGCTATCGCCAATTTGTTGGAGATACCACCAAGATTCTGTTGGAGATTTGAAACATGATAGATTATAGCGACACCATATGTTATTTAGAAAGAGTTCCATATGGTCTTTATGCATCTTTTACAATTATCTACATACATGATGTTATACATAATCTTATACATATACACCTGATATATACAAAACGATGTTCAACTCTGAAAATCCATTCATTTCATGGCCGATTCAACGCTCGGGTCCGAGGCGTTGTACGACCTGGTGCGCTTGGTGCAGTGGGAAGTGCAGTTGACCAGTGGCGCATGGTGCCTGGGACTTCAAAGCTGATCATGGGAATGGGGGATATCATTGGATGAATGGATATAGATGAGATGATTCGATACAATGAGATTGTATCTGTCTATCTATCTATCTATTTATCTATCTATAATATTGATCAAGAATATGATATGAAAGGGTCTGGAAATGGAGGATTCAACCTCAATTTATGGCTGTTTCAATGGGGAAACATGGGGGAAAGTGATGTTTAAGCCTTAATTCTCGAGGTATACAGTACTCCATTTTCAGACACATCCATATGCTCCAGGTGTGATAAGAACACCTGTGTTTACGCAAATGCCTCGGTAAATATGTACCTAACACGGACACATGCGTAATGCGGTAAGCACTCAGTTGTGATCATTTCATCTCTATTCCTTCCCAGGTTTATACCAGCCCTGAAAATCTGATTCCGATTTCTATATGATCACCGTCCCAAAATGTCAAGGATGGTTTTGGCTTAGAGTAGTCAGCAGGTGGCTTGACTAGCTGCAGATGGAAAGGTATCCCAGTCTATCCCAGGTGCGCTGGCTTTGTGCAATTGAAAACAGGGACACAACATGTCTCTCTCTCTCTCTATATGTATCTATATATATATATATGATATATATTTTTGATTATTAATAATTGATTATCTATATATATATATATATATATAACATCAATAGCTGATATCTATATCTTAATATTATAATACACATAGTAACGGTATGAACAATGATCACCAAGCACATGTCGATGCGACCGGCTTTCTCGAAGTTGTGCTGATCTCCAAGACCTGCTCTTTCTTGCAGATTCAAGCGTTAAATGCAAACAGATTCTTTGTTGCGGTAGATTCAAATTGTGACATCTTTAGATGAGGTCAGAATATCTCAATACATCAAACCATTGAGGATAAATCATTATATATGATATTATATGGGGATGGGTCAAAACCTATGATTCCCATCTTTGGAGGAATAACATGGAATAACCATCCATTCACCAGACCACCAGGCTTTGACCCATAACCGAGGATGCTCCGCATCTCGGGTTTGCACAAGGTGGGGCACCACCAGGGCGTCATCGGTACACCCACCATGGACGTGCCGGCCATGGCGGGCGCTGTGGCGGAGGCCGCTAAGGTGCGCGGTGGTGTCACCACGGTTGAGGGCGGAAAGGTCACAGGTGGATGGATGGATGGAGTTTTATCTCAGTTGAGAGATATAGATATTAGATGATCCACGGCGGCCCAAGACTTGAGATCTTGTGGCTATGGGTTCACCCTGAGGTAACCTGCTGTTTCACGGCGTTGATCACTTCATCCCGTCAAGATTGTCGCGTAGGTATTGTATCATGTTTGTAGGTGTATGATCATTATAAGAGATCCCCATTGTATCCCCATTCTATCCCATATTTTCCCCAATGAAAACGCTGCTTTTCAAACCCCATTTTGCATCCCACAGCTCCAGGTGCCTCCCTGCGGTCTGCGCCAAGAACTCCAGGATTTCGCCCTGACGCAGGCAGAACCCGAGATGGGCGCCATGGGAGCGGTGCCGACGCCGATGCGCAAATTGGAGAGGGCCGAGAATCTCTATGGCAGGAGAAGTTTGGAGCAAAAACATGTGGGAAACATTTCTTGGATGTAATAGATAATTTATGGGATATATATGAGATATTGGTTGCTATGATACCAATACTGATCAGTCATTTTGGGCCAGACAATCTCGGAAATGGCGGAAGCTGATCGCAGTTGGCAACACAAAGGATCAAATACTGTAGGGGGTGCAGCATGGTGGAATTGCAGTCTTCAATATCTTTTGAGGGGTATGAAATTGGTGATCCAGTTTGAATCACCACTATTATTCATGTTATTAACATGTATTGTACACAGTATACAGTAAACTTGTACAGTATACATTTTTTTTGGTTCCAACGAACCAATCCACAACCACATCATCCCACATCAATGTACTGAGGACCAAGGTCAACCTCATCCCCAGACATACCAACCGTGCCATTTTTTCGAACACCATGTTTGTTGCAGGAGGTTTGGAGAGGAGACCTACCACGTTTCAGTCTCCCAATGTGCTCCAAATCAGTCTGGGCTGGTGGAGGTGGCCACAGTGGCCCCTTTGCCGGTCACCCACGGCTTGGACCCGGCTTCTCCTGCGCGGCCGATGGTGGCCCCTGCTGCGCCACACAACGCGGTGGCCCCTGCGGTGCCAGTGATGCAGAGCCGGCCGGCTGCCACGGCGAATCCGCGGCCGGGGCCAGGGCAGAGTGGAGCAGCCTCTACTCAGCCAAACCAAGCTGGAAATCAAGGGTGCCTGGGTGTTGAATTTGGATGTTTGGGATCCCAGAGTTTGTAAGGCACACGAAGGAAAGGTGGTTTCATAGTGATGATATAGTGTTTGCTTATGCATTGTTCTGCCAGATTGTTTTGTGATGTCTTTTGTATGTGCATATTCTGTGTGGCTTTGATACCAACAATCATCATGCATTGCGGATTTGAATGGATTTGTCCAATATGTTTTATATTGTTTTATCATATACTCTATACCTCAAAAAGGTCGTAAACAAATTCATCCAAAAATCCATTTTTTGTCGCTACCATTGGCGCATTTGTTGCCAGGAACCTCTTGACCGTGGACGCCATCGCAGGCTACAGCGGAGACAACTGGAGGCTCATTGCCCGGGTGACGCAGAAGTCAGAGAAACGCAACTGGAAGAACACCGAAAAAGAAGGTGCGCTGGCAGGTGTTGTCATGGCTGTTTCTCCCGCAAAATTGATCAAATTTAGGGGGAGAATGGGGGAATTGATCCAGCCAACATGGGGATTGAACCAAGGATCTTAAGACAAGAAATGGAGAGTATCTCCTGACATTCACTGCCCGCCGCTTCACCAGCATAGTAAGTGGGTTCCAGGTGGCCCCCAGTGGCAACCAACTCATTAGTGCAGGGACGATCTTCAATGTCGAACTGGTGGATGAGAACGGGGTGGAAACTCGGGGCGTCTTCTTCAACAAGGAGGTCGGCTTAGATCCTGGCGGTCAGGTGCTGCATGGAGTCTGTACAGGGAGACTGCATCCATCCAGATCCTACAGAAAAAATCCATGATTATCGTCCCCCACTATTGACACCTTTGGCAGATTTTCCATTTTCCCATCCCTACGTACGGTCAGAGTTACCCAGCGGAATAGGTCAAAACCATCCAATTGGCCTGGTGAACAGCATCGCAGCATCGTCCATTCCGCATATGAGACTAGGTCCGACTAGTTCATTTCCAAGCCTGAGCCTGATACTCAACATGCTCATGTTTTTTCTGGTTCTACTGGCAGGATTTGGAATTATCATTTGTTGCATATAAGACAGACCCCCCAAAATGGTTTTGGAAGTTGCTTTTCCTCATCGTAATCACACTTCTAAGGTGGCCATAGTTGGCATCCAATGCTGAGGAAAAGTTATTTTTTGTTGCGGAATCATAATGATTCTCTTCCACATTTCGCAATGCCCAAGCACAGAATGTGGGAATTTACATTGTATATTTTACTGTACTGGCTCGCTCTCTCTCTCTCTCTCTTCTCTCTTCTCTCTTCTCTCTCCTCTCTTCTCTCTTCTCTCTAAAAGCCATCAAAGACTCTGGGTTTCTGCTGTGTCAATGCAGTGAACCCATGATGGTTCACTGCAGGCAGACAAGTTCCATCCGATCCTTCAGAAAGGACGACCGGCGGCGAAGGGTTGGCGGTTCCCAACCATGGCGAATCATCCATGTTCGCCCATCAGAACTCTTCATAGTCCTAATCCAAATTGCTGTAGGTACACTTCCACATTTCATGGTTGGGAACCACTTGCCAGGTAGGATGAGGAACCTCATTCATTCTTGAAAAGTTTATTTTCCATCCACTTCACTTGACCAAAGTTGGCAGCGATGAAATTTCAAGTCGCCTTGAGCAATTCAGAACAACCTTATTGGCCGACAAATGATGGTTGTAATATGTTATAATATGGGGAATCATCTCCACAATGCTTTCTTTCATGTTTGTGAAATGTTTTGATTGCACTCATGATGCTGCTCTTTGAAATGCAACAGTACCCTAGGTTCCAGTGTAGCCCCTTTTCCCTGGGGTGTTGGAACTGATAGGTCGTCCTGATCTGTGGTGCAGTGGCGACAGGAAAGCTGTACAGCTTTTACGGAGGTCGCAAAAAGAAAGGCAATTCTCGCTGGTGCCTCGGTCCAGCTACGTGTTGTGGGTGTTTTTTGTTGGATGTTTGGGGAAGATTTGGGACTTGGTATTGTTGGTGACGTTCCAAGGTGTCCTACTTCGTGCATGTTGAAATCCATTTCAATTTTTAAAAAAACAGTGAGAATCCTAAAAAGTCCAGTTCAAACTTCACTCCTAAGGTTTCTTACTTTGAAATGGACCCAATGCTCTCATCTTTCATGACTTTGCGGGGGGTAGCTCAGTCACTGGTAAGACCAACGAGGATGTGGCAAGTTTTCAGTTGTTTGTTTCTTCAGGGTCCAAGGAATGATACATGGAATTAATTATCCACAAATATGATCAACATGTTATGTCAATCACTCCAAGAATTACCTTCCTGTTATTTAAACAATTTTTAACATAGCTATGGAACATAACCATGTTTTACAGGTCCATCATGGAACTAAATGGGTGTTTTCCACTGCTATGTTGAACTAGAGGAAGGTAAGTCCCCATTGAATCCCATTGCATCACCATTTATAGTGATTAAATCCCATAAAATCACCATGTTTCAATTTGCACGGATCTTTTTGCCATGCGTATTGTCCAGGTTTGTTGGTGAATACCCTCTGGTAAACGAACAGTTTGCTATGGAAAATCACCATGTTCAAAGGTAAATCCACTATAAAAACATGTGCCATGGCGCATGTTTCACCCGATTTATACATTCCCATTTGGGTCGACGCGTTTTAATTTCACGCCGCCAAAGTGCCAGTTGAGGCAACGGTATCCGATACGGCTGCTCTTTAAGCCATAGGAACTGGATTTCCATTCTTTCGAGTCCAAAGGATTTCAATGTCCAAAATGTACTTTCATTCTTGGGAAAATCCTGGAACATCTGAACCATCATTGAAACCAGGGTTCCTCCTAGGGCTATTTCCCATGTTCGCTGAGGTGTCCCCACAAGATCGAACTGACCTTCGACAGCCGCGCCAACATCCAGGAACTCCCGGAGGATGGGCGCTGTCCACTGCCGCAGTTTGAGGTGAAGCCACTGAGTGCCATCGAAGAAAGCGAGGAGGGACCGAGCCGCTGGTGGTGTCGATTTCGGGGGAACCAGAAAATATATCGTCATATGAATCATATATCTATCATCCCAGGGATCCAGGGACTTTATATAATTGTTTTATCAACATATGGCCATCTAAAAGAGAGAATTTGATGATCAACCATGAAACTTTGGGGTACTCGTGTATTGCATTTTTGGACCAGTTGGATAACCATCTGCACCCAGTTGGAATGCAGTCGGATGCAGCCGCCATGAGGAGAATGCTTTGATCACCGTGGCAGGGGTTGTGATTAACTGCGAGATGCCCACATCGGTGGCGTGTCGAAACAACACGCAGAGAGATCGACCCTTGGCATATGAATGCATTGCACTCTTGGGTACGAATCACCAAGAATGGCAGGTCGATATCAAAATGACCACGGGGAATGATATCTAATTATCGAATGGATTCACAATAAGTGCTAGTTTACCTGTTGTATTCCATTTCCAATCTCGACCCAGATTGATAAACTCCTGGGCTGTTTCAATTTCAATGTTTTGTTGGGGTGGTTTAATTTCACAAAAATCACAGCCGCAAAGTCCGACTCGTTTACTCTTTTTTGAGGCAACCCCTAAGCCCAGTGTATAATTCATTCGAGGTTGACATTGCAAAATGTATCTGTTGGCTTTCATGTCAATTCACCAAACAGAATGGTTGTTTCACCAAGACCTTTGATACTTTCACCCATCTTTGTGGGCACATTCGGGGTCAAACTGCCTGTTTTCGAGCCGTTCATTTGTTGACCTGATGCATAAAAAGGAAGGTTCTTGACATGCAACCATAACAATCATAGAAAAAAAACGACCACAGAAACACACCAAGATACCCTCCAGCAAACTAACATAGTATGGAGTTTCCACCATGAATGTTGATCAGTTCCTCGGGAAACAACCCTTTATCATCAGCCAGCATCCATTATCCCATTATTTTGTTGGTTAAATCCCCATAACAACTCATTTTTTCTGGGTTGACCCCCACATTTAACAAGATTTAAGAACCACTTTGGAAGGTAAAAGCAGCAGCATGTCCAGCCGAGGTCAGAACTTCCAGCTGTTGGACGATTCCAACGTCACCTGTCGCGTGACTTTGTGGGGTGAGCAGTGCATCGAAGGTCTGCCCTGCGGCGTGGTGGCGCCTGGGCTCCAGTGGATAGGGAGCCGTTGGAGCGAATGAGTTGGGCATAGGACACTTAATGACAATTATAGAGATATAGTCATATAGTTATATATAGTTATAGTATGTTATAGTTTGATGATATTTCAATATATTCTATATTATTTTATAATGTGATTTGATGTCCAGTTTTGGGAAATTAGAAGGGAAATTCGAATCTTCAATGATCATGGAAACACTTTAGGACTTTTCGGAGGAACTTACCAGTTGTTTGATGGACAATTCCAAGTGCTGGGAAATTGTAAGATTTTACGGAAGTCATCTATGGCTGGAAACCACAAATTTTGAAAGAAAACCACGGAAAACATGGATCAAACTTTGAGAAAACACATATTTATCTCCTTGGTGAATCCACAAAATTTCTGGGTTGACGCCTGAACTCGGACCCAGCTATGGGCTATAACCTGCCTTTGGTTGTTGATGATCTCCTGATTTTTTTGCAGGTAGCCCAGCATCCAATTTTCCAAGCCTTTTGGCAGTCAAAACCAATGACCAGTTGACCAGAGGTGCTGTTGAAGAACGCCCGGGTCTCGGGGTACAACAACAGCAAATCTCTCAACTCGTGGCTCGGTGGAAGCCATGGCGGCCATGGGCGGGTCCTATTGGTCCGGCAGCCATGCCAAATACTGGGTAAAACTTGGTGAATGAGTTTAGACATTTTGATGGCGGACTAGTTTTATATCCCACTGTATATCTTAAGATTGATTATATCCCACTGTATCTCTTAAGATTGACATTGTTACTGGTAAGGTTTATTTAAGGCTCGCTGGGTCCCTACAATCGTAGGTCGTTGCCATGCGGACTTCCCGAAACAGTCTTGGGGCGCAGCCACACCAATGTGCAGGATTTGCTTTTTCATGTTTTTTTCCGAACTCCAGCTATCATTTTCAGTCATTGCCAAACCACCAACAAAAGCAGATGTGCCTGTTGGGGAAGTCCTTAATTTTCCATCAGCAAACCATCCAAAAGTCCGAAAAGTGGTCATGACCTTTCCACGAGATTTGTTGCTTGTGTGTTGTATGCTGTGTTGGTGCAGGTTCCACAAAAAAGGATTAACGCAAGACTTGACCCGCTTTCCATTTTGTGTTGCCTAATGGTTACAAACTAATTTTTGGGACATTGTATAATCATACGTTGGATGACGCCGGAGGGGTCCCCAGCTGCCCAGGGGTGGCGTGACGGATGTGTCCGTGGACAGCGCTGCCTTGTGGCATCGGCGCTGTCAGCAGCTGCTGCAGTGGTGGCGTGGTGAAACGTTTTTTGTAGTGATGGGAGGAGCACAGGAATGGTGAAAATTGGTTAACCACATTGGATATATATATATATATAGATATATATATATATACATAAATATGTACGTATACATTATATATATATATATGTAGATCGATATATGATGTAATGGTATATATTGGTTATATAATGGTTATACAATGGTTATATGATGGCTATATTTTGGTTATATGATGTTGATGATGTTGATGATGATGATGATGATGAGGAGTGTATATTATAACGGGTGTATGATGGGTCTTTGATGGGTCTATACGGTCTATAAGTAATGGATGTGTATATATATATATATAGTGTAGATATATATGTATATAGACATAGACATAGAGATATAATATGTATAGTGAGTATATAGTGATACTTCGACATAGCCACGGAAAATGACCCATGATCCATTTGTAGATGCTTTTCACGTTTTAAAACATGGCCATTTTCCATGGCTATGTCAACCTTCCAGAGGGTAATAGCCATGGGGCCATGCTTCACAAGTCCCCAATTGAAGTTGGCAACCGGTTGGAAACTATGGTTATAGTCCACTTGCAAACACTGTCTCGGACTGGGCTGATTTGAGGGGTAAATGTGGTCGAATGCGTTTGTCTCAAAATATAGGGCAACCCAAGATTTGATTGTTGATCATGTTTTTCCCCAATTTTGGGGTTTACCCAATTGTCAGGCAAACCCAAACATCTATCTTCAAGAGGAGTACAGGGCTTCACTGTGTCACCTAGTGGAGCCACACTGAGGTACAGGCAGGGTGGAGAGGCGTCCTCACAAAATGCGCGGAGACTTGGTGACAGATTATCCCTAGCTATGCATCATTCACTCAGATTGCAACTGATAATTTGATCATCACCAAGCAGGACTTGAGAATACGTTCTCAAGTGAACCGCATTTGCAGGTCTTTAGAAAAGAAACATCTCAGCTTGGTTCTGTCAGTTGGCGTCTGGAATTGGGTCTATCATTTGATCATCTCTGGTCCCCAGGTGATCATAGGGAGTCAATTGGGATCAATCTTCCTGCAGATGGCACACGTCTGGCTTATATGATGGTTAGTAGGGGTAACTCTCCCCAACCGGTCGAACTATTCAGGTTGGTGAATTATTTTGATTTATCCACATATACGTATACTATATACATTATATATGTACATATGTTTGGGTACTTGACAAAACAACATGAAAGGTCCAACATCGCCCTTGACAGCGTCGAAACAACATCACTCGACCGAGGAGTTTGTCGTCCATGGGCGGGCAAACACCGCTGCAGAATATTCAGGAGATGAAAGACTCAGCGGTTTCGCTGGACATGCCTGGTGCTACTACTGATGGTGGTGCTCAACAAGGAGCCAACAAATTTTGTCAATGGGGGATAGCCCCAGAAAGACGCCTTGAGGAGCATGATGATTCACCAGTGGATTTGAGGGTACCCTATTTTCAGACAAAGCCAAGTGTTGGGAGCCCGCAAGATCTCTCTCCCCCTGTCAGCACTTGCCTTCCGGTGGTTTGTGGAGGATTTCACTTGGTGCCGGTCACCATCACGCACATCCCACACGACAAACGGCCCTTCTACATGGCATGTGTCGAGGAGGTGCCAGACGTGACTGGGCTTTTCTGACAGTTTCCGGGCTGGCGGGATCGCTATGGATGTCTCAATTTTAACCACTAATTTTTAGCCAAACATGGGCCGCAAATTTGAGGCCCCCCGAACCAACAGATGATTGGCTCATTTTCATGGCGGGTGAAACATCGGTACCTAATTTTGTCCCATGCTGCAACGGCCATATGCAATTTTTTCAATTTGTTTCATATTTGATTTGAGTTTGTTTCATATATGATTTGATATGGTACGTTGATATGCTTGCTTGCTTTGCAAAATCCTCCAAGAAACATCCCATTTATCCAAATATTCCACTTCAGGATCGGGTCTTCCCTGGGGGACGGCGCTGACCAAAGTGACCGATGGTTGGTTCTCAACTGCCTTCTGATCATCCCACCTGAAATGATCACTCAACAAGCTCAAAAAGATCGGTTTGAACTGCGTCTTCCGTTGAGATTCTGCTTGCCATGTAAGCTTTCCGAAAGCACCTTTTCATATTCCCAATATATTGTATTATAATGTGAACATGTCAACTGAGGGAAAACATGCAAACATATCCACCACCGCAGTACTGCCTCGAACATTGCTGATAGAGGTTCAGGTGTTAAGCTGTTGATATGACTAACAGTAACATATTTCAAAAGGTATTCAGTAGTCACATTGTCCACAAGGTTCGGGCCCCGATACCCATCGATGAAGGTATCGAGCCACCCAACAATTGTGGTATCACAATATCTTCACCATTTCTTGGTGAAGTTAAATGTTAAGACTTCTTTCTATGATTTTATATGATTGTCTTAGATAGACACATAGCTACTAGCTATGACTTAATTAACTATCCAACTTGGGATGATCAGTCAGGAGAAGAAGGGAACCCGCTCCTGTAACAAGAAGATGGAGATCAATGGCGACGTTTGGCAGTGCGCTTTGGGACATCAGGTCGCCCCATCGGCGCGGTGGATCTGTCAGTTTAGTGCCTGTGACCATACGGGCAGCTCCTACTTCAGCAGCTTTGATGAGGCGGGAGAAGTGTTGTGGTGGAAGCATGGGGAAAGGTACAGGTTGTAGCAGTTGGCCCATTGAGTTCGATGATTTGGCCGTTTTTCAACGTGGAATATGTACTGTATATATTTATGTTTGATAAATTACCAGAGGGTACCATACTTTGCCGAGTGATTCTTGATTTTCCCAAGGGGAAGTCCAGCATTTTGGGAAATTTACCGGGAAGTTTTTTTTTTTTTTGGGGGGGCCATTGAAGCACATCCAAGCAGTTGCCAGCTATGGATCCTGTAAACTGCTGCATGAACCTTGAACGGAATTGATGAACGGAATTTGGCGCATGGCCACATGGCATTTTTTTAATGGTTCCATGTTTGGAACCGTATAAATGAACCTAAACTGAACAGCGACAACGGATTCAAAATCTCGGTCTGATGGACTCAGTCATTTGGAAAGAGCCCGGGGCAGCCATGGAAAACAAAAACATGTGAAGGAAATATGTACATATAACTTGTATAAGATTGCATTCCATACATGATATCATATCAATTCATATCACATAATGTCATATTGTAACATATCAGAGCATCCACAAGTATACATTATACATCCTCCAGGGTATTTCCACTACAAAACTAGTGGCCTTGGGGCCTCTGTAAACGAGGTTTTTCAATGGTTTTTACAGACCCCCAAGCAGGTTGTGTTAGGGTGTTTTGTAGTGATCATATATCATAAATATGTTGAATTCCAACAGAGCTGGGACCCAGTAGTTTGTAGTGGTTTTTTATGTTGACCAAACATGAACATCTGAATTCACTCAGATTTGCCCTAAAAGTATCCAGAAGCATTTTGTAGTGAAATTGTTGGGATGGTATCGGAGACCCCTCAGATTAACCCTCAAAGATCCTTGCCTTAAGAAACTTTGTAGTGAATTTGTATGAAATTGTGGGGTTCCAGGATTGATGTTCTGAAATCAGCCACAGGCTTGGCCCCACATGCATCCACATGCAAAGTTCGGCACAACATCTGAGAAAAACATGCGCAGCAACACACTTGTATAGAAACATCGCTATGAATTTTGTATCTAGAGTGCATTCGACGTGCAACAACACTCCAGTAATCCTGAGCAGACATGGAAGGAGGATTGAGCATGACATACCATGATTCATCGAAGCAATAGTGTAATCGAAGCTCCAGTCATTGGCTTGCCGTGAAAATAATCCAAAATGGAGGAAATCAGATTGCGGGAACCATGCAGAACAGAAAATAATGAAATTCGACGTGCCGGTTCTTAGCTTAGCCGGTTGCTATTTCTGAAGCAGGTACGTCTGGCTGATCAGGCCAGATATCNATCAGCACAAACCTTGACCCTCTTCGTTGGGTCACCAGTCAAGGTTGTGGATGACCCCCCTGCAGAAGTTTTACCTCTATTCAGAGGTTACACACACACGCCCCGCCGCAGCGGGGCTGGACTAAGGGCCCGGCGGATGAGATGAAAATGAGAATGAACAAGACAATGAAGATGAGGTGAAGATGAGAATGAGATGAAAAATACTTAACCGGAACACAAGAAGGGGAACGAAAAAGGAAGAGAGGAAGAGAGAAACACCCACACCACACACACACACAACGAGCCCAACAGGGCAAACCCTGAAAAGGGAAGGAAAGAAAAAACAGAAACACGCAGACAGAACGCACAAAAACAGACCAGCGGAAGGGGGGGAAGGGGAACGAAAGCGCCTAACCAACCTGAACAGCGAGACCTGCGCCAAACCTCGGCGACACCCCAGGGACCTAAGACACACCAGGGACACATGAAAATTNCAGCGAGACCTGCGCCAAACCTCGGCGACACCCCAGGGACCTAAGACACACCAGGGACACATGAAAATTAGGGACCCATGGGGGTTAGTTAATAAAGAACGCACTCTAGTACAAACATGCAGTTTTCGTGATAAGGCTCAAGGCCCTTGGCTGTCATGTCAGTAGTTGCACACAATCGTGCCATTGACGGCTGAAGTAGTCAAAATGAATTACGTGCACAACTGACCTCACCAAATCAACCAAAAGGAAGTACACCACACCTGGAAAGCATGTCCTTGCACCTTGTCATGGCCATGATGCAAAATGTGCAGACCGTCTGTCACTCGAGCAAAGCTGAAAAAGGAGGTGTTTCAACAGGCTGTCTGGCAGTCGGCAAAACGGAGATCCCATACAGCGGGCAGCAGTTTCAACATGATGCGACAGGGATCGACCACTGAACGAAATGATGATTGCCAGAAACAGCGGCCAGTTGTTACATCAAAAAGGTGAGTCCCACACGGCGGGCAGCTGTTCAACACAGCGACGGCGACTGTGTGAAACCATGAAAGGTGAACGACTGTTTCACTTTACTTAAACGAATTACTATGTTAAAAAACCTCACTTCAGTATTCAAGTCGAAGCGTCGGGCGGTTTACCTAGAAAGGTATTCCCCGAGGGG
>BGPT01003189.1:1123-34979 GCA_003297045.1 Symbiodinium sp. clade C Y103 | reverse complement strand
AGCACAAACCTTGACCCTCTTCGTTGGGTCACCAGTCAAGGTTGTGGATGACCCCCCTGCAGAAGTTTTACCTCTATTCAGAGGTTACACACACACACACGCCAACAAAAACAAAAGGATAGGACAATCCGTTTCGGTTGATGCTCCCACTCTACTGTACACTGCAAAGTCAAACAATACCGCACAAACATACCGTTCCATTACACTGGCCGCTGCATACCCAAAACCCAAAAAGGTCTACTACACGCGCGGACTGCTTGGTTCGTTCCATGCCACGGCGGTAGCAGTGGCAGTCGGAACTACTTCACTTGCTTACCGCAGTGGCCTCGATAAGTCGTTGACCACCCGTATTGGGCGATGCCGGACAAAATCACGGAGCGTGCTGTGCGTGTCCGTGATGACTTCTTTGGACAGTGTCAGGTGCACCCCGATCTGTGGGGTATGCACATCAAAGGGCAATAAAGAAATGTTCCTGCACTGAGCAATCGGAACACCCAGAAAATCTGGAAGGCAGCTGAAAAAACGGCGAAATAAGAAAACCGTTGCAGCCACAGTGGGTGAAACTCGGCCCCGGCTATTCGAACTCACTCCATCAGTCCAAGAGCCGCACGAAGAAGGAACAGGTAGCTGATCTGGAAGTCGCTTCAGCCAATAAATGGCCAGCTCCAGGAAAGTCCATTTCATTGTCTGAACATCAACAGCTTGAGATTGCTCACAAATCCAGCTGATCATTCGTCGTGGAAAAAGAAGACCAAACTTCTGCGCCAAAGTGGAACCAGGCAAAGTGCCTGGCCACTGGTCATCAATCTGTCCAATCCAAGATCCATCCGCTTCCCAACAGCGTTGCTCCCACCAAACCCTCAAGGTGAGATCTGAAGGATCCTCTTCCTCATCCACTTCCGGATTCGCCAGTCGGTGTTCTGAAATGTCAAGATGTAGAGCCTGAAGTTGACCCAAAAGTTCACATCCTTCACGATGATGAGCTAGCAACCGGTTGCGACAATTCAGGAAGTCCTGGGGTCTCAAATACTGTGCGGAGGCTGCCTCCCAGTCTGCCCGAGCATTCCACTTGGCTGTCCAGGCATCCACCGGATCTGCTTCATAAAGTTCGGTGCGATGTGCTGCTACATGTTGCACACGAAGCATGGCCGTTCGTTGATTGACCAGCTCCTGGATCTCCACCCAAAGACCTCCACCCAAGTCCTCAGGGAGATCAGAGGAATTTCCAAGTAATCGCACCAAACCAGAAGCGGCATATGAGCTATCACTCCACAAAGTAACTTCTCCCCGGAATCCAGCTGTCCATTCAAGGGCCTCTTTGATCGCTTTCAGCTCCGCAATGTCATTGTGTTGAAGAAGACCAGTCAAGGTACCACGAACCACCCATTGGTCCAGTTGTGGGCAGACCACTGCCCATGCACCCAATGAAAATTCGGGAATCTGCGGCATCCAACAACTGCCATCTGTAAACAAGTCTATACGATCAATTTCCGTGGGAAATCTGCGTCTCTCCAGGTAGGGCTCAGCTGCAAGAAAATGCTCCTTGTAATGGCTCCACTCTGGATTTCTGCTTGGAAGCAAATGATGCGTCATCGACTGTGGCAAAGAGGGCCATAATCGTAGGATACCTTGGTGTTTAAGGTGAACTGTGCGAAACCTTCGACAAGCAGTGCACCTATGCGCATGTGTGTCTGGTTCTCCACATAGTGCGCAAAGAGCTTGCTTTGACATGTCGAACTTGCTCTGAGACTTTGCATCCAAAAAGGAGCCATCCTGTATGGGTTGCAAAAGACGACGAGTGCGTCCATCCAGCTTCTTTTGACAATGTCTGAACACTTGGAGGTCCAGCCCTTGCAGATTCGTTTCGCTTGTTGAGCTCAGTAGCCACATGTTGTGCCCAAGCATCCTCCGCAACCCTTCGCAATATAGCATCAGGCAGGTCAAACCACGACACAAAATATCCATCATGGTCATAAAAACCAGCGGAATCTGCTGCCCAGCCAACCAAGCTGAAGGAGTCCAAAATCTTACCAAAAGGACCATGACTATGTCCACCTCGAAATTGGTGCAAAAAGGAATCCCACATCTCAAGCAGAGCAGGTTGCTTGCAAGTCAGTCTGCGAAAAGTTGTCAAAACCAGCCAAAACTGGTAAAAGCCTGGATCACACCCCATCGGAGCTTGGATACCCAACACCACAAAGGAGTTAGTGCCGGCTTTGCTGCGTTTGAGGTTTTTCACCGCTTGAACTCGAAGGTCATGAATGTGTTGATTTCCGATAGTACAGTTGGCACTACCATAAAATGCTTTTGCCCAGATTCCTTGCTGTAGCACATGCCATTTCCGCCATTCTGGTACGGGAAGACGACGGAACAGAGGCCACAAGGGTTCGATGCTTGACAATCTGGTAACCAAAGCCGTCACACTGCGCTTCTTGCCATAGGTCATCGGGGCACCCAGGTCAAGTGCGGCGGTTTTGATGTCCCACCCCAGAGTAGCACACTCCTTTCTAAGTCTTGCGGATGTGGCCCAAGTGAAAGATTTGGATCTGTCCAGAGTGAGTCTCCACATCTCCGCCCAATTCTGCGAACATACGATGCCATGACGCAGTTGGTTGACATCAGAAGCAATGAGTTCGAAGTTATCGACGAATGAAACTGGGGTGACCACCTGGGAGTAGATCTTCAGATAGAGATGGAACACAAGGTCTGCAATGCCCATTGCATAGCAGGACATTGCACAGCCTTCGGGGAAGCCTGAATTGCTCCTGACTGGATCTCCTGTCCATCCACCAACCTGGAAGAATCGAACCGTTCCGGTGAGGAAGCAGCTCCACAGGTCCACAATCTGGGTGGGAGTTCCCATGGCTTTGGCCAGCCATTCCACCGGTCTTCGAAGGCCTTCTGGATATCTGTCACCCAGCCACATCTCTCTTCTCCTGAAAGGATGACCAATTCCAGGAAGGCCTGAAGAGTGAACCAGATCTCAGCTGCTTCTCGACCCGGAAGAAACCCAAACTGTCCATTGTCAACCATGGAATGCAAATGCCGAAGACAGCCTCTGGCCCGCAATGATGACCAACTGCGAATGATTTTGGAATACACAATGACCGGCCTGAAGTCCCCCACAGTAGCTCCGTCAGCTCTTTTTGGAAGAGGAAAAACAAATCCTGGAAGCAATGCCGCAGGCCATTGAGCAGTGGCTTCACATCGATTCAAAATTCTCACCAGTGCTGAGCGTAGATCAGGTTGCATCCATTGAAGGTCACGTCGATCAAAAGCATCTGGACCTCTGGCTGAGGACGCAGCATAGCGCTTGTTGATCTCAATCCATTGATCTTCAGCAATGGGCTGATACTGAACTGGCTGTCGAGGAAGATACTGTTGAGCAAAGGCAAACATCCTTTCCCAGTCAGATTCGCTTGGAGGTGAAGACTTCCACCAACGGGCTGACCAGAAAGATTCGAGTTTGCGAAGGATTGCATCCGGAGAAGAATGCAGTACTCGAACTGTGAAGTCTGTTGGAAACTGGAAAAGGACCTCATGCTCTAAATGAAGTACCATGTCATCCTGGGCTAGGACCTTGACCTGTACTCCGTCAATGTCACACACTGCCCCCTCCGGAATGGGAATGGGCTCCGCCAAGTGGACCATCTGCTGGTCAGCTGACATTGCCAAAATGGTGGATGTGTGAACATCTTCCAGGTGATGAAGTGGAGCCTTCGCTTCTGGTTTGATCATGGCAAACATCTTTTCATGATGCTCTTGCAGATATGCGGTCAGCAGTTCAAGTCGATGTCGATGATGCCAAGATTCAAGTTTCCGATAATTGTGAACAAAATCGGTGTAGATGGCCTCCAGCTTGAACAAATCAGGAATGAGAAGAGGTATTTCCTGAGGACTACCCTGAAGTTGAACAGGCCGTGTCTTCCACCACTCTCGAAAACCGGATTTGAATCCACGTCCTCTGAGTATGGCGCCCCATAATTCGGCACGATATTGTTGGGCAGTTGCGGCCGGGCTTGCAGCCAGCACCGCATGGAGCATGCTCTGGATGCGTCTGGCTTGCAAAAACCACTTTTGGGGGGTACGTCCCAGCAAATCAGAAGCTTGCGTCAGTTCACCTGCTCGAGATGGTCGTAGCAGTGGTAAGGCTCCAGGTCTCTCTGCCGGTTCGAGTCGCTGGCCCCGTCCCGTACAAGTAGTTGGCAAGAGGCCATCAGGGGTGTCCATCTGCCCCGTGAAGGTCGCCTCATACTGTCGACAAAACTCAGAAAAAGCCTCATCCAGACTCAAGGCATCAAGATGAGCACAGTCCACTTTTTGTTGTGACCAAGCTTGCCACTGGACTTGGTCCCAGGGAATCTTGGCTGGCAGCGGCCATGCTTTCTGGATCATGGACTTGACCGGAAGGTCAAATTCTCCCCCCACTATCGTGTGATCAGCAAACCAAGGCCAACTGGCGGTCTTCTTGTAGTACGGCAAGAGCTCTGGCGACACAAACACCATGTCGATTGTTGTTGCGCCTTTGCAAGTGGGAATAGGGGTCCAAGAGTTCTGTGAGAACCCCAGTTCTTGTATTTCTCTCCAACCTTGAGAGCGAAGAAGCTCTATCGCGGGAAGCTTGTGTTCAGCATGGTTAAAATCACCAAGCAGGAATCTTGGACCATTGCGTGAGATCGCAAGTTCTTTGACCAATGTATTCAACATATCATTGGTATGTTGTGCTGCTTGCGGATATGTCGGCCCTGAAGGCCACCCGTAGACTGTTGCTCCAGTAAGACGTAGCCCTCCGAAGTGACCTTCAAAAAGTTGGACACGTCCATCTAAGTATTCTGCATGTGGCCAATGAATGTAAATTTGGCGTAAGGGCATGTCCGCAATCGTCATGACTCCTGCCCAGGTGCCAGCTGTTTGAGAACGAGGGCGTAGTGGAACCATAGCTCCAGGCAGAACAAAGAGATCTTTGCCATATTCCCGTGATGCCCGAGCAAATGCTGACTTGACTGCTCGAAGCCCTGGTTGTGCAAGTTGAGTCTCAGAAATGCCCCAAATTCCAAAAGGTAACTGGCCATAGATCATTTCTTTTCCTTTGATGCCTCCTGGATTTGTAGTGCCAATGAAGCAGGAAGGGCCCGGATGTCGAGCCTCCCCATACCTTGTCGGTTCCCATGTATGAGATCGTATTGCTACTGCTCCCATATGAAGATGTTGTGCTAGGCATAGGAAGAGCAAGGTATTCAGCTTGCAATACCTGCTCAGCGAAGACCTAGACAGCCGACGGCAAGAGCCTGGAAGGCATCTCCTCAGCCGCAAACCATCTGGTCTTCTTCCTATCCTCCTCTGACGGATGCGTAGCTTGATTGACCGCGGAAATCTCCTCCCCAGGCTTGGACCCAACATCCACAGAAGAAGCGATGCCAGGCTTTGCAGCGTACCAGAAATGGGAGCAAAAGGAGCCGATTGGGTCGTGGAGGCCGAAGGCGATGAAGTCAAAAACTGTCTCAAAGTGACAGGTGGCTCATTCACAGCTTGCTGATTCATCTCTTCTGCAATGGTGTCATTCAATTCCATATGGTAGTCTCCCATCCAGATGCGCACAATCGATCCATCATAGACAAAAACGTCCTCTTGATGAGGAAGCACAAAGGTACCATCCACCTGAATCACGCATTCCCAGTGTTCATGACACTGTTCAAGATTGCCTGTCATGTGCAACAATGCAAACCATGAGGACGTCTCCTTCACCATCAAGGTGACATAAGTTGGCACACTCTGAGAAAACCCGTGGCGATAGGCAACTTGAATTTCAAATAGCACAAGGTTCAAATGCAGCGGGTGCTCTCTGTCTCTATAATGGGCAATCCCAAAGTATTGAACATCTTGTGGCAGTAATAGTTCCCCAATCATATGTCCCATGAAGACCAATTCCCAGTCATCTTGAGTGACGAAGTCGTAGTCAATCAGGTCAGCATAGAACCGCGGAACATCAAAAGGTTGAGGAACTGCAAGCCGCATGAATGTTGTGGGATCCCCTGGAGGCTGTGACGGATGAAAAAGAGCAACCATGTGACGCCGAATGTTTCTCATGCCCGAGTAACAGTACAGCCATCGATACCAATCCGTGAAAGCCAGCTGAAAGTTGATCACATGGAACCCAACAGTGTCAAATGGAATTCCTGTGGATGGACCCATGTGAACATATACTCTTCGCAGGAATTCAATTGGAAGCTCAGTAGTTTCTGTTAGGTCCAGAGAGATTCGAAACTGCCCAGGAAAATCAGTAAGGTGTGCTGTGACCGTGGAGATCAAGTAAACCTCACTTGTAAAGAAAATAATGACATAGGAGCCATCACCCTCTTGGAGCCTTTCGGTAGGGCGAATTGTCCTTCCATTGGCCCAAACTGGACACAGAACCCGACTGCAATGATCATGCCAATCGATGAGTGCTGGAAGTATCATAGGGTCCTGACTCTGTGAAATGACCAAAGCATAGAGATGAGAAGAATACCAATCATTGGCTATCCTCCACGTCTGAGATTCCAAAAGAACCACCCTCTCAGTGGGTCCGCAATCCACATCTGCTCTCAGCACGAATGCCTCCATATCATCTGGCAAATGAGTGGCATAGGAGACTGTTGGAGACACTTCCACCAGAGCCCAAGCTGTAGCCCCAAGCAAATCAGGCCAATGGAGAAGTACCCGTCGTTGAATCTCTGCGAGTGCCAGGTCAGGTGTGGCCTGAACATCAAGGAAACTGGGTCTCAAAGTCCTCTGAGGATCTGGGCGATAAAACCGCCAATTGCGCTGACCTGGATAATTTGTCAAAACCATCACATGGTCATAATCATCAGCTGCCTCAACAGCAACCTCGGCGTCTGGATCACCAAATTGATTGGCTGTAGCGGCAGCATTCATGTACTGAAGAAATTCTAGTGTCCAAGACAGCTTTCGTTGAAAATTCGGCAGTGAGGGCCTCTCCCTAGCCTCTTCCGCCTGCTCTGAACTCAGGAACTCGTCTGAAAAAGGTTCAGACTGGACTGCATGCTCAGGGAACTCGAATGCTTCCGCCTGTACTGGAAGGACATAGGAGAGCAAGCACCAAAAGATAGCAAATCGTTGAAGAATGCCACATAGGCTGAACCAACCAGGGCAAGACTTCTTTCGGCCCGGCACTCCAAGCCTTGCAACCTGAAGCCCGGTGTTGCACCGTCATTCAGTGCGATTGCGCTTCACCAACAATGCCTCGATGTTGGAGAAGCCACTCTTGATCTCCTTCCCCATATCCGTCAACTCCGAGGTATGTTCGGATACAGTGGCTGCCAACTGATGTAGCTGTGACTGCAACTGAACATTGGCTTGTCCAGCTTCATGGCACCAGGACTCAAATTTCACCTGCTGGTGCTTGAGCTCCTGCAGGTGCGACATGCGAGAGTCCGTTGCTTGCTGAACCACCGTAGTGATCTCCCCTCTCAGTCGCTCCTCAATGCTGTCCAGCTTGGGGGTAGCCTGCATGGGCGTATCCTCAGTGGCGGCATGAGGTCCACCATATCGGCGCCATGGATCACAGTTCTGATGTTGCCATGGGTCCACACCTTTGGAGGCAGAGGCATATGGTGGGACATTTTCTTTGTCTGCAGAAGTGCTCGCTTTGCTCATCTTGCTCCTCTCCTTCAACTGTTGCCGAATGTGGGCCTGAGTCTTGCTGGATCCAAAGATCTGTTGAAGAGGTGGTCCTGCCGCAATCTGTTTCTGCAGCGTGATTGTCACATCACCTCTGGAGGTAGATACAACTGACATCGGTGGGGCCTGTTCGGACCCTACCTTCCACACCATTCCAGCCGCATCCGAGCGCCCCGGTTGTATCACCTTTGCTGGCCATTGCATCTGCTGCAGGAACTGCTGGATGATCCGTTTCTGCGTTCCGTGAGGGAACGGTCGCATCTCATATATGCGCTGTATCTGGACCTGTTGGGGAATCTCCTCTGCACCAAGTTTCACCTGCATTTGATCTGAGTCTTTGGCGAAAATACGAATGCCGTATTTCCACCCAAAGCGGGCAATTGGCAATGCCTTGTCAGTGGTTTTCTGGCGATGCAGTGCCTCCTCGAAAGAGATGCCTGGCAACCAAATGACCAGCATGGACGGATCAGGCGATCTGCCATCCGGTGTCCTCGGTTCCACATACACTCCATCAATGCCTGAGAGCCAGTGCAGAGGTTTGAGACAAACTGCAGGAATTCTCAGAAGCACCTGAAAGAGATCACTCTCCATGGCCGAGACCTTCTTGCCCCGTAGTGTCATCCACATTCGCGACCAAACATCTGTGACCACCGTGTCAATCTCACTGTCGACTGGGGCATGAAAACGTCTACAAGCTTCTCCACACTTAAAAGCGGCATGTGCTGCAGGAGCTCCTTCACCGGTGACTTGCCAAAGCTCTCCCAAGACAAAGGCCATTGGTCTTTGAAGACACTGACTTTGATAACCGTAGTAGGTATCTCGTCCAGGTGAAATGCCTCTCGATCTTGTACTCTTTGAATGGTCTGATCCCCAAGCTGAATCAAACTACCCTCAATGAGTATAGGTTCTCCAGTGGGAACAAAGAGTGCCGGAAATCTGAGATTGGTGACTGGTAGAAGACCCTGTTGCTCCGGAGGAATCACCGACGTTGTCAAAATTGCAAGACCTCCCAGTGTCAAGGACTCTGTGCCCTGTAGAAAGGGTTGTGCTTGTGCCAACAATGCGAATGCCAGCCCTGTGCGATTGGCCCCCACGTCCGAGATCGAAATTTGTGAGACAGGCTCTCCATCATTGGTGACAAAAGTGTCAGAGATCAGTTGCAGATCTTGTGGGTCCACTACCGTCGGTTGGCCTTGTGCCCCCGGACTTCGCTGATGCTTCTTGGAGGATGCATTGATGCGGAACTTGCTCTGGGCACGCCTCTTGATCTGAGCCTCCAACTCCATGGGTTTCAGCCACAAGAAGTTGATCTTCGGGGCCGAGCCCGCTGCTTTCAAAGCTGCCCAGGCATCCCGGCTCTGAAGTGCTTCTTGGATCTTGCCCAGCCCAATGCGGCTCAGGCCCATGAGGGCCCTTTCCTCGGTTGATGCCTCGGGCACTCCTCTGGTTTGCAAAATGGATTGAAGTTCACGAACAGCTTCACGCTCTGCAGTGGACAAGTCTCCCACTCCTCCAGCTCGAAGGAGGCATTGAGAAGGTCCAGTCTTCAACAAATGAAGATGCCAATCAAGTTCATCAGGATGACACGATGCCGTCCAGAGGCCCAAAATCACTCCAAGATGCAACAATGCCACTGTACCACAGGTGAAGGGATACATCTGGCCAATGCATGAGCGTAAATGGACACAACCGGTGGGCAAAGCCAGGATTCTCTTAAACTTTCTGAGCAATTGCATCTGGAGACCATGTTCATGACCCAAACCATCCCAGACATCCATATGCAAGAGGCCATCCTGGTAGTGAACATCCATGAGAAAAGGTCTACTACAAAAATCAAGTTACGGCGCTCATCACTACAAAATCCACTCCGAGAAATCTTTGTCCCTCGACGTATGGCAATCACCTACTGTCATGGATCATCACAAGACCACACAGGACCAGTTTTTCTGGCGCCTGCATTTGTTGTTTAATCTCTTACTTTGACAAGACAGTTTTGTGCATTTTTTGGCCGAAATCAGAATCCCGATATGTTTGCTTTATGGTTGGCAAAAAAAAATAGAGAGCTATGCATCTTTGCACTGCAAGCAACCGAGTGAATCCAAATGAGACCAAGATAAAGCAACATAAGTATATTGCGATTACAACTCAATATATTGTCAACATGCGGCTGAATCGCTGCTTGCTTTTTTTTCCACTAATTAGAACGTAGGACGTAGGTGTTTCACAAACTCACGTAGGTGCTGCAATGTTGGTGTGCAGCGCTCTTGAACCACTACAAGAAGCAGGGGGAGGGAAAAAAACAGCAGCCGAGAAGATCAGTCAGCCAAGAAAATCACTACAAACTACCTTTCCATCCTTTTGAAAGGATCTTGAAGACTTCAGTGGTATGNAAAAAAACAGCAGCCGAGAAGATCAGTCAGCCAAGAAAATCACTACAAACTACCTTTCCATCCTTTTGAAAGGATCTTGAAGACTTCAGTGGTATGAACCTAAGAATCACTACAAACATCTTCTTGCTTTTTTAAACATGTTCTTGAAGGACCTGTTCTTAAATCGCCTCATATTTGTAGTAATCCTTCATCCAGAGGGTTTGGAAATTGTAGTAAAATATTTTTTTNTTTTTAAACATGTTCTTGAAGGACCTGTTCTTAAATCGCCTCATATTTGTAGTAATCCTTCATCCAGAGGGTTTGGAAATTGTAGTAAAATATTTTTTTGATGTGTTCATTTTTTGTAGTGATTTTAGTTGGGCATCACCACTTTACAGCTACAAAGTCGGGCTCCAACCCTCACCCTGAAATAACAACCCCGATCTTTAATCCAAGAAATGCTTTGAGGAAAATGTCATGGGCCACTCCAAGATTTGGCTGGTAAGAACCCTGAGGATTTCTTACTTCCATTCAAATTTCTGTCAAGCTTCAATAATATTGTTTCCAAAATACCCGAAATCAATCAAAATCATATGGTTTGTTTTTAGGATTCGCTTGCAATATGAATATAGTTACCCTCCAGTAATCAAACGTGGCAATGGAAAATCCACCATTTAGTTCGATATAGTTCGACAATTTTCCCATTAACACCTCCATTTATAGAGGATTTTCCAGCCAGCCACGTTTGATTACCAGAGGCTAGATTTAACATAATTATCTATTGAATCTATTGAAAATGGCCATATATACTGTAGTTGATTTTCCATGATTTTCCCACTAGAAATAGTGATTTTCCACTTCGCTATGTTAGTTTACATTCCCATTAAAAATGTGGATTTTCCCATTAAAAATTGGGATTTTCCCATTATTTTTTTTTAAAAAAATGGTGATTTTCCCAGTAAAAATTGTGATTTTCCCAATAGTAAAAATTGTGATTTTCCCATTAAACATTGTGATGTTCCCATTGAAAATGATGATTTTCCCATTAAAAATTTGGATTTTCCCAGTAAAAATTGTGATTTTCCCATTGAAAATGATGATTTTCCCATTAAAGATGGTGATTTTCCCATTGAAAATGATGATTTTCCCATTAAAAAATGTGATTTTCCCATTAAAGATGGTGATTTTCCATGAGGGTAGATGGGATTCCTACATCCCGCGCCTTCGAACGCCAGGCTCGAAAGATTCTCTACAGAGAAGACGGCCGGAAACAGGTTCGTTCTGCGGCTCCCATTTTTTTGGCCACGGGAAAATCGTCCCCAATATCTCACAGGAAAATCCCCAATTCTAGCCATTTAATCGAGAAAATCATCATAAACCTAGGATTTGGAGGTATCTCTGGATTGGTTAAAGGGAAATTGCTAACAGGAAACTGGCTGCTTTTCCCCATCAAAAAAAAGCTTTCCGGTGTCAATTTTCCCTTCAACCAATCCGGTGAATATGTCCAAGAGCTGGATGGTTACTATATTTCATGGAAAATCCGGATTGAACATGGATGATTTGTGGAATATCGCTCAATATATAATTCAAAGACATCATCAAACACCATCATCATATATCTTATTGATGCAATAAAGCATGAGTAACTGGTACAGTAATTGGTAATTCGATTGCTCATCATCAAGTTCATCAAGTATGAGATTCATAGTTATCCCATTAGGTAATCAAGTTGTGTTTTTCTTAAGAATATATATATATATATGTACAGTACATATATATACATCTATCATCATCAGCTATTTTCCATAGTTCCATAATCTTCCCAACTGCAGTAATGTGGGAAACCCAATAATAAACCCAATGATAGACCTACCATTTGGTGATGGTATATAGCACCCATAAAAAACGGCGATTATGGGGATGGTTTATATATAGTTTATGGCATTGGCTTTCCCACATTAATCATCGATTGACGGGATAACAATGGCATATTCATAGAATGCAAATTAATGGAATGTATCAATGGAAAACGAAAAACACAAATCACTCACAGATGTTATTTCTACAATTATTGTCATATCATCTATCATCCATATTTACGTAATTTCCCCAACAAAGCAAAACATGTGTACCAATTACCACAATCAAATGATGATTATTCATACCAATTACCACTGGCATTCAATTAGCACCTATTATGTTCGTATATGTTCAGCCGTCAGCATCTTTCCATATCTTTCCATATAACTATATGGGTCTGTCTGAAAATAGTGTACCCAAAATCCCGCCGTGGTGTAATGTACAGTTATTATATTATGGGTATACCCCATTTCCAGACACATCAATTTATAGTTATATATATATATATATGTACTTTATTCAACTACAGTTACACCTACCATAAACCATAGTTAAGCCACTTATATGTCAACTTAGCTAGCTATGGGACCCCATCCTGTAGAATTTTCACTATGGTTCTAATGAACCCTAATTACCAACTCCCATCTATGATTTCCAGAATCAACCAAATATACCTGATATTTATATATAATTCCATTGATTTTCCATCTGTTATGTCCATAATCTTGCTTCCAAGGTTGATGAATTGAATTCCAAAAAAGAATCCATTGTTCACCAAAAATTCTCCATGTTTCAGCAAAAAAACTCCAGATTCGGCAGCTCCCCGGTTTTTGTTCAACCCGCAACCCGCGAGTTGCTGCGTGGCATCGACAAATTGGCCGAGACAGTGGCCGTGACGCTGGGCCCGCGGGGGCGCAACGTGCTGCTGGACAAGGCGCAGAAGGGGATGAAAAAGGTGTGGAATATGGTGATTTCGTGTGATGTACCAGGCCAAAATGGTGATTTCATCAGCAAAACCGACAGAAGTTGTGATTGAAGCAGCAAAAATGGTGATGTAACTGATGTAACATTACATATTTCACCAGCAAGAAACAGGGATTTCAGTCACCAAGAACGGGGATTGACCCCAAAAAATGCACTTCACCATCAACTGGACGATTCAAGCATCAGAGCGGTATAGGGGTGCAATGGTTCGTTGGGAATATGTCATGGCTATTTTTCACCGGGATATAGCACTGAATGGGATCTATCATGAGGGGAGACTCACTGGATGGGTCATTTAGTATTTCAATTCTTTGCTGAAGATCAGGATATAGTGATCAGTGGCTGGAGATTCCAAGAAATATGATCAGTTTTAAATAATTAAAGCCGTTGAAAACACAGTTGATGACCATTGATATCAAATATCCCACAAGTTTGGTGGTTTCGACAATGTCTTCTAATCCAGACGTTCAGTTGCCAGAAGTTTCACATGTCTTTTGTGGAGGAATGTCTGATTATTTTTTCTCAAGAGAACATTGCTGAGTTTTGAGAGGAAATAGTCACCTTTTCTCCTCTTGCTACCGGTTCCATTTCAAACTCTGGTTTGAACACTTAAGAGCATATCCTTGTATGTGTTTGCTATTCTCAGGGATTCTACATCATCTTGGAGATACTGTGGCGAATCGTAAGGAAACATCACCGCCGAGCGAGACAGGGCGAATTCTCGGCTCCACAGATCGTGAACGATGGTCCGAAGCTGAATTTCTGAAAACCTGGACGAACCATGACGAAGCTACATTGCGAAGGGTGGTGTTTCATGCCGACTTTTTTTTGGATAAGGTTGAGCTATGAGGTTGAAGAACAGCCAGCGCAAAAGTTAGATAATGCACGGTACGTTTCTTTGCAGGGTATCTAAGATCTCCATGAATAGGGGTTTCATATATCTAATTGCTAGAGTCTTGATCTTTGACCCCAAAACGCATGTAGGCATGTGAATGAGTTTCCAAACGTGTGACCTTGGTAGAGGCTGGGATGTTGAGTCTCTATTCCATGCATGGCCGATGAATAACTGGTGGATCACGGTGGATCGGATTAGCTGAGGTGTGACGATTGCAAAGGAAATCGAACTGGAAGATCAGGTGCTGCAAGTTATCGGTGAAGATCGCCAAAAAAGAATGCTTTACCCTTTAGAAAATTTACAGTTTGACCCTGAACATATCCCATTTGTAGTGGAAACCAATCTTCCAACCCCTATTTGGCAGGGTCGAACTGTTAATTTACTGGAGGGTAAATTAGCATGAATTAATTATCTATGATATTGAGAAAATTGCATTCTGTTGTTTTGGTCCGATTGGGAATTCTCACCCATCCTACATTCATCCCTTGCCTCAGCACATCCCCTAACTCAGCCGCTTCAACCTGTTCAACCGCTACTGTAAACTCTTTTCAGCCACAAAAATGGGCTGTCTTGGATGCAGCTCCAGCTCCCTTCAATGCCTGGACGCAGCCAGTGAGTTCACGTGAGCTCACAGCGGATCAATGCAATCTGCATCATTGTCTGTTGAGTCAAAGGTTGGTCAGCTGTTGCTCAGCTGCTGGGTTCGGAGAGTTACATCCACAACAACACATGAGTGATGCTGCTCTTCGTGTGGGTGTCTGGGCTGGCTGGGCTGGCTGCGACTGGACATGATGCGCCTCAGGAAAACCCCCGATCCCGCTTAAACATTGCTGAAAGACGCTCCCGACCATCATCAATAGAAGTTTCTCCCGCTACCCTGCAAGCTGGATGATATGCTGCAGAACTGAACCCGAGCGGATCGGCATGCCAAAAACCACCAGCTGGATCCCTGCCCCAATGGGTGCCCCGAGCGCGGCCACCCCGACACTGTTCCTTGGCAACGACCACATGTCCCTCAAAAAAACAGGTAGATAGAAATCGAAACGCCTGAAAAAGTGTGAGGCCCAGAAAGTTCTATCGGACAACCAAGGTGATTCAAAGGTTCTCTGCCCCACTGAGTGCTTAGGCCGGCTCAGCACAATGCCACCACCGGCACCCGGTACCCTTGAGCAGCAAGACCGCGGGGATGTTTTGGGCAAAGTCACAGCATCTGAAAAAGCGAGGTCCGAAGATTCCCTTGGCCCCAGGAGAAAGTCTTTTACTGCACACCACCAACAGAACTCGAAGACTCTCTGTTCCAGTGGGCCCATGCCAGCACATGCCAGCGCGACCGCATGTTGGCCTTGCAACTTAGTAAGCACCAGCAAAAAGAGTGAGTGACCTCAAAGCACCCCAGTGATCTTGCTGCAAGGGACAGGGGTGGTCGTGGTGGCATTGCGCTGCACCGGCCGGGGCATCCAGCGGGACGGAAAACTCCGGATTAAATATGAAATGTTTTTTTTGCTGATTCCAATATTTTTGTTTCAAGATGTTGCGAGGCCACCCCGCATTCATGCTGGTGCTGCAGTGGCCTGGGCGTCCACTGGGGCAACATCTTCAAGTTCCGTGGTGATGTCAGTGACTCCATACTGAGTGAAGTCAAAGTACTTGAGAAAGTGCGAGGTCCAAAGAAACACCTTGCCCCATCACCAACGGAATTCGAAGACTTTCTGCCCCAGTGTGTGCCAAGATCAGCACAATGCCACCACCATTGAATAAAGTCGCAGTGCTCGAAAAAGTGCTCCCCGGAGACAGTGAGAGAACAACTAGATCTCACGCAGGAAACCTGAAAATTATTCATCAAATTACTGCCCAGCCCACTGGATCCGCTGGACACCACCACGAACAGTTTGAGACCTTGCAACAAAAACATTGAAGTACGGCCAGGACACCTGAAAGAATGTGCCTCCCAACTGCAGGTGGCAGAGTGGGCCGAAGAGAACGGATGGTTGCGTCACCCAACCCGCCAAAATGCAAACACTGAGCCACTGCACAAACGCAAAATTGGCTGCCGCTGGGGGCGGCCCCGCATGCACTCATATTTTTAGTCAAAGTTGAAACCACCACCTAGAAAAAGGCTATCTTCAATAGGTAAATCAAATCATATCAAATCAATTCAAATCATCCAAATGGACGAGTTTCTATGGCTATGGTGAACTATCAGAGGGGCATGTCATGGTATGTCCCAATTTAGGTTCGAAAAATTCTATCTACTTTACAAGAAACGTGCGTGTGCTTTTACTTTCCAGTCTGGCAATTACGTACAATTTGGAACAGCAACCGTTTGGGTTTGTCCGAAAGAAGGGTACCTGTAAATCGGTTCGAAAGTTACAATCATTTTCCCTATCAAAATTCTGTTTTTTAGGGATGCAGAACTGGTTTAACCTGTCTTCGGATAGAGCCATTGATGTTGTTACACCCCAGGCGGCCTTTTTTTGAAGCGGCTCAAGTACCTTCCAAACCGGCGGGACTCAGCGAATATGTCCATTTTGGAGTGCCTCGTTGTGAGTTCGATGCATGTACACATAAATAATAAATAAACAAATGAATTATATATATATATATAATTATCTGTCATTATATGTATATATATATATAATATAAGGTCCTCCACTATCTTAGAATATGGAATTGAAATTTTGGGTACCCCGGGGCATCCCAGGAATTGAATTTGAAAACACATACTCAGAATACAGTTGAAGTGAAAAAATATTTAGAATACAGTTGACCTCGAATTGGGATGCTAAACGGTGCTAACATTTTGACATGTTGGAATTGGACACTTTTACCACAAATACCAATAAAATCACCATAAAACCCTTAGATCGTAATTGAACCAAGGTGTCTTGATTCCAATTTCCAAAACTCAGGCACTGGCTGGGCAGGGGTCAAATGATTGGGGTGCCATTTCCACCATCAAACTAGTTCATTTTGATATAGCACCATCCATTATGGGGGTTCGAGTCTTTTGACCCATTCCCATTTCAAAGGAAAGGGAGCTCCCCCTTTCAAATCGTATTCAGGAAAGCAAGGTAGTAATATATGATGAGGGAAGAAAACAAAAGAATTCGGGAAATAGATAGGGTTGTTTTTCACAAGGTGTTTGATGACAAAAATCAAAAACTGCCATGTTCCCCAAATTGACCAATTTCTTACTACTTTGTGTATGAAAAAAACACAGTTCTTTCTGCTGCAAAAGGTCCCCCCCACGAATGGTGTTCTACCCTCTGCAAGATGTCGCCTTTGGAGTTAGTTTCATTCTCCTTTACAAAGATGCAAGCATCACAAATAGGAAGGAATCCTTTATACCCTTGCGTGCGCAGATACATAGAGTATGGAACCAATTTCAGCCCCTACAACATCTCCCAACCAGGACATAGAATCTGCGTCATTTGTTGCATGAAATTACATGGGAAAAAAATTACAAACACAAGATCAGTTGCCATTGACTTCTTTTTTCTATGCTTTTCCAATAATATATTTCCCAAGCACCGTTGCATCAAACTTCTGCCAACTTTGAAAAGATCCACAGGGTCGCAATTTTCTTGTTTGTGTTGTGCTTCCCACAGGCACAAAGCCTTTCAGCATTCCAGCCAACTTTCCAAATGGAATGGGGCATATTCTATCCTCATATCCTAAGTATTTTTTTGTTTGACTTCAACTGCGGGACTGAGATTTTGCATATCCTATGAGTCTGGCGGAGCTAATACACAGATTTATCAAACTAAATATAGGCACATTATATAGAACATATATACACACAGATTACATATATACCAACATTACGCAACTACTTTTCATTTCTTGAAAGGTACACAAGATTAGCCGTTGTGATTTGCCATGATTGGCATTGGGGGATAGCCCGACCCAAATATGGGTAATAAATGGGTATGGGCTTCAAAAATAGGTTCATTGGATTGGGTTAAGGGAAACTAGGAAACCATCGATTTTCCTATGAAATATAGAGGTTTCCTGTAAATTTTCCCTTAACCCAATCCAATGATAGGTGAATGGGGGCGTCTGAAAATGGGATATACCGGCAATGGCAGCTTCTTGAGGTGCCGCAAGACCTTCCTGGAAGTGGTCGAGCATGGTCGCAGCCTTGCGTCCAACCGTTCCAAAAGCGCGCCGGTGCGTGACGACCTACAGGAAGTGCCCTGGATGCGGAGAGCGTATAGAAATCTGTGTGGGACCAACAAAAATGGGGGGATTGCACAAAAGTTAACTTGCAAACATGCAAGAAACACGTTATTTTTTTGTCCAAAGAGTTTCAGACATGTATAGACAGTGTATTTTGTGATTTGAAAAATTGACATGGGGAATATAAATTACACACATGTTGATTTATGGTGATTTCATTGTCTAGAATTACAATTTGACGATCTTATTTCACATGCAAAAGTCGGGCTTAAACTGCTTAAATTTATATATAACAAGGGAACATGGTGGTTTCACGCCGAAAAGAGGGATGTCACCGAGAATAGTAGAGATTCAACCGCACACTTTGGCATTTGGCACTTCTCTGACCATCCCATTTGGTCTGTGATGGATAAGCCTCGGTAAACAGACTGGCGACCATTTTGTCACTGGTTTGATTTTGAAATACAAAAGGAGGAATATCTGCTAAACACCTGCTGTTTTGCAGGGCATGAAAATCTACAGAAAATATCGGGAAATGATGTTTTTCGCATCAAGTATTGGGGTTTCCTGTAAAGGATCGCTTGAACCAGTACAATGAGGATAGGCCAGTTAAATCCAGTTAAGCTATGTTCCAGGGTCGCCATTAGTAGGTGGTTGATGGTTCGTGAATCCTTTGCCTGTCGGGAGAATGGTTTTAGCTGGACATTTCGTGGGTTTGTGGAATTATCCTGGTTAAGGCCCACTTTACAAATCAACTCCTAGCAATCCGGTGCAAACCCCCGCGACCAATATCAGCATTTACATTCGGCAGAGTCTGATAATGGAGTGAAGTCAAGTGGCGAGCCACTTGGGACCCTTTTGAAAGTCACAGGATTTGAGCGCTGATTACCCAGAATAAACGCAAAGCATACCTGCAAACTTTGCACCCAATTCTTGGCCATACCTCCATGGATAATGCAGGTCCCCACAGCAGAATATGGCAGGTCGCAGGATGTGACAGGATTCAACATGATTGACCCCAAAAATGGATTGCTGAAGACTTCAAGATATGCCAAACCCAAACATCCTGGGAAACCCAAGATAAATGGCTGGCTGATGAGTCAATTTATTTCTGCTTCGATGGAGGAAGCTGTATGTCATAGCATAGCATATCATATCACCTATCAGTCACACATCACATGCACATTTCATATGCCAATTCGTGTATATATGAAATTATATATATATATATCACATATGTATATGTACTGTATATCTATATATTACACACACACACAATACTTTATATCAAGTTTAAATCGTATTTCTTTTGGTGCTTTACATCATATATTGACCTCTTATTAAACCACATCAAACCATGGATCATATCTTATATCACACCATATCTCATCAGGTTTTATGACAGATACGGAAAATAGTGTTTTGTATCTTGTCACCTGCCATGTATATTGTCACATCACAAATCACATCACATCAGGGTATAGCATTTTTATCACACCAGATCAAAACATATCATATCATTGCATCGTACCCTTCTACAAAGGCCAATTTGGTTCATCCCTAGTTATATCTTGTTCAATCCCGAGTTTCTTAAGATTTCCCAAGGTATGAATCGACGGTTGGTTACGGATTGGTGAGCGAAAAGGACATCTCAAGTCTCGTTCGTCAACAACTCAAGGTCTCCTGCATAAGGTGTGTCAGGATCACCACACTTAGGAAACTGATTCGTGAGTTGACCTGTAGGAATATGTTTAGGAAGTAGAATGATCCTCCATGTTACTATCGTACATCCCTAGGTTTATTGATGAGCCTTCCCGTTTTGTCAGGCGGGAAAATGCCCTGAACAACACTATAAAGCCCCCAAATCCCATGGTATATCATCATTTTCCCCAGGCAAATGGCCATCGTGGGGATAGTCTTTCGGGGTATCCCTGTGTCCTGAAACCCATCTGGCTTCAACCCCCTTTGTTTTGATGGTTAAATCAGCATTGTTCACTGTGTTTGACGGTGAAACCCAATAAATGACATTTTTTTGTTTATTAGTACAGTATTAATAATATATTCGTGTGTCTTTTTGTTTGGCAAGGCATCTGAGCCAGACACGAGAGCAGATGATCTCCTTCGGCGGGTTGCAAGCAGATTCGCATGGCAATTAGCACCTCGCCACAGAGATCCACGTACCCACCCACTGGTAATCGAACATGGCAGTTGCAAATCCCATGCATATAACTAGATATTATATTATATATATAGGTAAATAGACATAAAGAGATGTTTTAATGGGAAAATCATCTAAGGGTCTAAGGATAAGGGATTGTCCATTTGTCCATCGTCATATTTGATTGCCGCAGGGTAGTTTCTGAGTTGTTCTGCATCACTAGGAGTCCATATTGGCATTTTCCTTCTTGTGCTTTTACCATCCTTTTTGGATACTGGTTATTTTGGTTTTTTATCTTAGACGCACAGTTGATGACAGCGGTACCAAAACAATTTGCTGTATTATCTTTATATATTGATCTTTATTGTTGAGATTACATGGCAAGTCTCGTGGGTTTTCTGGTGGCGCAGGCGCCACAGACTGCACAAACCACAAACTGCACAAACCACAGACTGTTCCTTCTCATGTAAGTTTCCAGAGCCATACTCGTACATGTTCTATAGATGCAACACATACACACACACACACACGTGCGACTATGTACATATACTGCATATATACTGTATGTATGACGAACAACAATGTGTACAGGATGTACATAATGTGCATATATACATGATATTGATGTATGCGTATTTGCCATGAGATATATATGTGTGCGTGACATTTTATGTATGATTGTACTATACATGCATATATGCAATGGCATGTGCCTTTGTGATACGTGCGAGAATATATATGTATACAATCCCATGCACAATAATATTCATCGAATTGTGTGTCCATACAGTATATATGTCAATGGGATGGAAGCCACACCACATGTGCAATTGTCATATAATATCATGTGGTCGCAATATATATGTAATACACGACACGCAAACACACAAATAATACATGGTTAAATAAAAAAGATAGTTGTGTATAGTATAGTGGAGTATAGTCTAGTGTAGTAGAGATTGGATTAGATTAGATAGGATTTGATTAGTTTAGCTGGATTGATAGATAGACAAATAGATAGACCGACAGTCAGACACACCGACAGGCAGACAGATAGAATGTATATTTTTTAATATACAGATATCAGACATGTGTATAATATATCATGTACACAGATAATGTTATATGCAATATCTGTATTGAGAGACACACACCCACACACACACACAATTTATACACACATACATCTTCTTACACGTATATCTTTATATCTCATCCCAAGGTATGTACTGTATCCACGATACTTACATCCATACAAATATAGTTTGATATGCACATATCTATATATATATATACATTGTACATACATACATACGTACATACCTACATACATACATGCATGCATGCATGCATGCATGCATGCATGCATACATCCATGCATGCATGCATGCGTGCGTGCGTGCGTGCGTGCGTGCGTGCATGCATGCATGCATACATACGTACATACATACACACTTTGTTATGAAGCCCGAAGGCATTTCCAGTGGCAGCTTGGGGCACCCTTTTCTCTGCCGCGCTCCCTGCATCCGCGCAGTTCATGGAACCTGCATGAAGGGTCCCAGGTTCGGGTGGAGATCGTGGCCGGGTGAACCATGAAAGAAGCAACAAAAATGCTGTTTTTTTTTCACAATCCAAATAGGGATTTCAGCATGGTATCATAGGTGAAAAATATTGGGTTTTGAACCAAAATAGTGATTTGACATGATTTGACCAGAAAATGAAAGGTCCCATTTTGGGGGAAACCATATGAACATGGTTTTGGTACCATACAATTTTGGGAACGAATTGTCCCCCTAAATTCCTATACCATCACTTTCCACATGAAAAAAACGCGATTCTCGGACATCACCCATTTTTGGACAAACCACAATCTAATTTGGCAATGGAGCACCTTTTATGTATATTCACATATATATATATATATATTTTTATCAGTTGACTTTTCCAGTTCGATTAGCACGGAGTAAAGAAAAGGCCAGTCATTTGCGGCCCAAGGACTTTCTGTGAAAGGTCCACTTCCTGCATATCGTCAACTATTGCAACTATTGAGTCCCTTCAGCCCCCGCAGGTGCGAATTCTGCCATTTGGAACATATCCATCCGAAGCGCAAGCTGCGCAGACAGGAGCGACCCGGGGACCGTTCGCTCTACGGGCTGTGAGGGCTGGAAATGGCATTCCTCCACGTCGATCTGAGTCCCTATGAATTTTCTGTGCCAAGACGACAGCCAGATGATGAGCATACCACGGTATGGTAAAGTTTTGTACATCAGATCATCCTGAGATTTGTGGTTATTCCTGCTGGGATCAATTTCAGGCAACCTTGGATTTCATGCTCAAGAGCAATTCTGATTGACTCGACTTCTCCCAGCTTGTTGGTTCCACTAACTAGCCGCCGGTTAATTGCGAAGGAACGAGAACGCTTGGAGACGATGCGCGAGCTGCTTGCTATGCTCATTTTCCAGTGGCATCTAGAACGGCAGGTGAGCGGTGACCAAAAATGCTGAGGTGTTGAAGAGCTATTATAGGGGATTGTACCCTCTGGTTGTTTCATGTAGCTATGGAACGTCAACATTTTTTCAATAGGTTAAATTATCATAAATCATCTATGAATGGGCCATGTTTCATAGTATTTCATAGCTATCCAATCCCATCCCCCTAATATGAAAAGTTCTTCCAGTACGTCATCCTAGCCCCCTACATCCACTACAAAAACGGGCCTTTCAGGGCTCATGGGGAATCTGGCAATTTGGGATCATATTCTCGCCAAGGAGTTGGATATTTTTTTGACCGATGGTCAGGTGATCAAGTTCCGACTCGAGCAGCAGCTACGTCTTGTGCTGGCAGTTGTAGGGCGACATGTGCGACGTCTGAGGCAGGCTCAGATGCCAACAGAACTTGAGCTTTGCCGGGTCATGGAGAATCTGTGGATCCTGCGCGGATTCTCCTTAGGACAGTTGTTCAATTCTCTGCAGCACTGGCCTCAGGTCAGTGATACATTTAAACGAGAATTGAAGTTTTTGGTGGATAGCGCCCGGCAGGGCATGGTCAGGCCCTAGTCGGGCGACCGTCAGGAGCAGAAATTTCAACGGTGTTTGACTCTCAACGCTTTCAGAATGCTGGGTCCAGGACTGAGATTCAGGCCCTGGATCTCAAGAGGGATGGGCTAACCCAGTTCCGTCGTTGTACTTCGAACATCCCAGCCATACTTCATGCAGATTGTAAAAGGAAGGCTTTTGTGGGTATAACTGGTACGGCTCATCATTGTATTTCTAGGGCATTTGAAAGTGCTTGGGTCTGCTGAATCAGTGGTACTGGCATCCTCACAGTCTTTGCAGCGCAAAGGGATCTTCAAGACAGGGTGCCATGCCGAAAGTGCCATGCAGGCAGATTGCGTGCATACACCAAATTAGTCATTTTGAACCCTGATTGGATCGTCTGGGCCATAAACACTCTGATTTGGTCTTTCGGTTGCACATTCTCCATCCATATCTGATCAATTCTGATCATACCTGCAACTACCTGCATTGACTCATATCATGTCCTTTTCAGCGTATTTGATCCTCCAAACAGCAGTGGAAGAATGTGCATCGAAATGCCGGCGATTTTAATTCTCGCGCCTGACACACACACACACACACCTACAGGTGGCAGGTGCAGCATATTTGGACGTGAGCAGAGTGCTGTTTGTGCACAGGTCACTCTGAGCCACTACGAAGCATGTTACAGGGGTATGGGTTGAAATTCGAGACCTGGTTGGAACAACAAATGCCACCACTTCAATGTTCAGGTTTGCAGAACACATCCATTTTTGGTCCATTTTGGTTTTGTGTCAGTTTATTCTAAACCCATCTAGCTATCAATATCAGATACTGTCTCAATTATTAGTTATATACTAGTATTTACTAGCCATAGATATGTTTTTGGGTACCTAATTTTGACCCATACCCATACCGACTAGATAGAAATTGTGACTCGGCGCAAGTCGTGACACGTCCGCCTGCAACCTCCGCAACCTCCGGGTGGGATCTATCATCAAAACTATGGCTTTGGTACCTGAAAATTGTGGAAGAAAAATCTCGATCGATTGGATTCGACATTTTCCCTATGAAATGGCCACAGCTGGGAGGGATTAAATCCTCAATTTCAGAAACGCCCACATTCTGGTGACGGGTTGGAACCACGACATCTTCGACGTTTAGAATCGAGAGCCAGTCCTGCCAGTACAGTGCGACTGATGATGGCGAAGTCACAATGCCTTCGGAACATCTGACGGCGCATGGTGAGGAAAAGACCCCAACATGATGCTTAGATCGATGTCATTCCTTTTGATGCTTTCAATGCCGAAATCAGAACGCTCGATTTCCTTAGATTCCTCTGCATTCAAGGCACCACGTTTTCTGGGTAGGTAATGATGTGCCTGGGGTTGCAATCCTAATCAACACTTTGCCCCAATTCTGCGTAGTTAAGAAGCACCCCAATGATAAACTTCACCCCAATGACAAGGCACTTACACCATTTTCAATAGGTCAATCATTCATCTACAAACCAGCAATTTTTTCAATAGCTACTGTATGTTAGATTATCAGAGGGTGATTATTATCAGCAAATTGTCAGCAATCAACAAGAGGAATTATCAATCACTACTTACAGTAGTACCCGCCCTCATCGGGGCGGAAGTTTCGAGAATATTCAGTGGCTTTAGAAAATGCAACAGGTGTTTGGCTAACCGTGAAGACCTCAGGGCCGCCAGGTGGAAAACACCGGCGTTCAGCTGATCCGTCAAGCCTCCGCCAAGACCAACGATGTGGCCGGGGATGGGACCACGTCGGGTGCCGAGGGACGGGGGATGGCCCGGTGATGACTCGAAATTGTGTTGCTTGGATTTGGATGAGGGACGGCAGAAAATGCCCCAGACTCCAAGGGTAACAAAGTGTGGTTTTTGGTAAGGAGAACGCAAGATTTCCACAGATATCTCAAGTCCAGTCAAATTCCAGGTGGCATGGAATCCGTGTTTTCCAGCAGTGGTAACTTCGATTCTGGTGAGATTGCTGTGGGCGCAAAAAAAACTCCCAATCAAATAACAGCCGGTGTGGACACCAATTCATGAATGTATCCAACACCAAACCTAAGGGGTTATGAATATGAAGAAACGCATATCACATGAGGGGTATCCACATGTTAAATCATGGGATTTGGGATTGTCTCAAATTGCCTATCTATCATTTCAGTTCGCCCCACAATTTCCATCTGCCCCGGCCCTGAGGACGGCGACCATTTTGGCGCACGCGATGGTCAAGAGTGGCATGAAGCAGCTGGCAGCCGCCTCAGGGCTTGGTTCGTGGCTTGCTGTCACCCAAGTTCTTCCAGTAGGAGTAGGAGCAATGTCCAGTAGGGCGAAAGTTGAGCTAGTGGGGTGAAGCACCAAGTAAAGAGTTCACCGGCAAAACTCTTGAGACTAAATGGGATTTAAGTTAAATAACAGTAAACACGAATAAGAATGGGCTTGATATGTGATTTCGGAGAGGTAAGTTGGTTTGGGTGGGTGTGGAGGAAATGAAAATTATCATGACAACTGTGACCCTACATTTACTCACATCATGTCGGATGCACAACAAAAACAGCTTACTAATTCTCACCGCGCGATAGGCTTCAGCATACACTAGTGATGTGGTTGCCAAGCAACCCTTTCGATATGACATGATAGGATTCCCACCGATTTTGAATATGAGAACGTTTTTTTTTGCAAGTTTACATCATGGTACATCCCTGACACTGTCATTGGGTCATTCTCTTAGTGTGACTACATCATGACAAAATGCACAATCATGAAGTTGTTTGGTTCACCCCAAAATGGGATTTGAAATATTGGGAAAGTTTGTTTCATGAAATAAATTCAAGAGTTCACTGGATTGGTTTTCCAGGGAACATTTAGACACCGGAAACCTCTCATTTTTTTTCTGGGGATTTTCCCATGGTTTCCGGTGAGGATTTTCCCTTCAACCAATCCAGTGATTGAGTCAGTTTGGACCCCAGTGATCGATTTTCCAAATTGCCAGCTGCGATTCCCGGCCCCAGGTACTGTACTTCATTTGGTCCATAGATGTTTAAACTAGCTGCTGGCTATAGCTAATTTATCTCTTTTTTTCCGAGTGAGTGTAGCTAGGGTGTGGGTGATTCTAACAACAGTTGGATGATGTGGTCTGAAACCAACTTATCACTGGGGAGCGCACCCACCTTGCAGCAACAAAAGCTGCTGAAGCATCGGATTATTTTTGTTGACCAAAGGACCCGGGCTGACCCCTTGAACTTGACTCCAACGTTTTCTCTCTGTCAGCTAACGTGGTAAGAGTCAATCCCACCCATGTAAGCAGAGTCAAGACTCATTGGTTTATTGTTGATATTAGGATTCTACTAACTTGTTGAAAAGGGATTATAATGTCACTATATTACAATCCATGATTGGCTAAAAACAAACCAGTAGAACCAGTTCGCAATCCGGTGTTTGACGCTCATCTATGTGTCCATTGATAGCATTTAACAGATGGATGTTCGTCTCAAAAGGTTGTGATTCCATGTCCGTGCCATCACGTCCCAGGTGGGTGGTGCCAACCCGGTGCAAGTGAAGCTGGGAATGGAGAAGGCCAACGTACAGCGAACTCGGGGATGGCCATCAATCCATTCATTTTCTACAGCCATCTGCGGACTCCGTAATGATAGTGGGATGACCATGCCCCATGGCACACATGGTTTGTACATGATATTTACATATATTTACCCACATTTACCCAAAGAATGACACAAATGTTGATAGATATACCATACTTGGAGCATTTTGGTGCCATGTGCTACCGGGGTACCTGGGCCGGTTGATCTGTTTATCAATGTATGGCTTAGAATTTGGTTGATTGCTTTGCTGCATATAGATTTTGACATTCCACAATAGATGGATGATATCTGGTATAGGGTTTGACCATGTTAGACCCATCCTTTGCATGGAGAAATAAGCGCAAGCACTGCCAGGCAGCCAGCTACATTGTGCAGAGAATTGAAGAGATTGCACCGACCTTGACAGGTTGTTGACAGATTCATGGCCACGAGAATGAGAGCTGCCATCATCTCATTGTGCCATTGGTGTTATGCAGATCCAGCAGGATCTGACCATTGATTCTGCTCGAAAGATTCTGATCATCCGGAAAATTCGGCGGAAAACCCTATATATTCAGGTCTTTCAATAAAACACACTTTCCTGTAGATTTTTCCTCAAATCCAGCCATTGAGATTAAATCAACATAAGTCAACCTTTCCACTATTCAAGTAGTGCCAAAATGTGTTTGTCCCGGGTTGGCTAACCCGGGACATTGGGCGATAGGCGTGAGCCAATGAAGTTCGAAAGCAATTTCAGTTGTTGCTTTGAGGGTCTATGTATCACTATAGGTATCACCATGTACGAGACCCCACTGTGGGGCGCAGTATTCAAAGATTTGTTGAGTGTTGCCCTCTCCACCAACGAAAACGACCTCAGTTTTGAGGCTGTACCCGTAAGCGATACGGACATGCAAAAGATCAAACAGGCAGGGCACTGCGGCACGAGTGTGCCATGGTGGCTTAGTATATCATGGAACTTCAAGGGTACCCCTCAAAAAGGTCATCCTCGCAATTGGTTTGAGAAGCCTCTTCCATGGTGCTTGATAACGGTGAATTAGTAAGCCCCTTTGGGTACCCAAACACTTCCATAAACAAATGGAGGACCCTTGTGAATAGTTTGGTTTGAGTGGATCATGTGCCATCATTTCAAACAAGTTCATGCTGGAATTTGCTGTATCCCACTTGTGTTTGCTTATCCCATTCATTTTTTGGGTTGAGGACAGAGGAGTGGGACGTTTGCACAATTCTGTTGCTTCAAGCTCACTTTAGTTAGTCGAATCTACATGTTTCGCAGGGCACACGTTGAAAGTGTAGAATCAAAGAAGTTGGTTTAAACAAATCCTATTTGTTTTCAATGATATGAAATTTATGTGTATATATAATTATGTGTATATATATATATATATACACATCAATATCTAATACATAGATCCCCAAATCACCATTACTCCCCACATCCCAATGCTTATCAATGCTTCTTGCTTCACATCTCCATCTGGCCAAAAACCTCGTCATTTCGTCACCGGTCGTGTTTCTCGGCAGGTTGGCTCCATCTCTGCGGGAGGCGATGACGAGGTTGGCTCCACCGGTTTTTTCCAAAGTGTTAAAAAACTGGGGATATTCACAACAGCTCAGTTAATTCCCATGATGGGATGGATGACACTAAACAATGGACTGCGGGTCAAGACCGGGGCCCATGTCTAGTTGCCGATCTTGATGTTTGATCCATACCCCACCTCTCTCCCGACCCTATTTAATTCTGTTGGCATTCACAGTTGTCAGTTGTCGTCGATCAAATCTGATTGCTTAAGTTGGTTCCATACATGTGGATGCAAATGGCAGGCATAATCACACACAGTCTTGACCCTCCCAATTGGAGGTGCAAAAAAACAATGTCATTACTGGAATCTCACTTTTAATCAGACATATCCAGCTCCGAGAAAGAATATCATGCAGGAAACCTGAGCCTTACCATCAAGAAGACTATCATATGATAATTTGCACATGTTTTCTGCTTGCAGAACATAGCTAATAGATTTAATAGCTGGGGAACAATATGGTGTAATACCATTTTGAGTTTCCTAAATTGGGGGATCCCCAAAACAATGGATTTCAATACTAAACTGGTCTGATGACTCGGATGATTTGGGGACACCCAACTTCTTGTGAACCATGGGCCTGGGACGCTGGGACGTTACGCTCCAGGCTGGCCAAATGATCGCTGACGCCATGGAAAAGGCCATGGGGATGTGAGGGGCTGTCCTGATTTATTGAGTACCCTCTAGTAAACTAACACAACATAGCTATGGAAGATGGACGGTTATCATATACTAGTAGTTGAATTACCTTCTAAAGTGGTGATTTTTCTAGCTATGTTAGTTTACTGGAGGGTATACCCCATTTGATGCCATTGGAATAGGCCCCAGGACACACATATTTTGGGACTAACATGGACTAACCTAGTTTTGAGCCACTTTCGAGATGATTTCAGGGTTTGGAATCATCCCATGAAACTTGCCAACTATTATGGGGTAACGCTATACTGTATCCCATTTTTCGACTGCCCCGTTCTAGGATGATTCCTTCCTTCCGAGATGATCCTAGTGTGGTATGTTCCATTTTTGATTTTTGAGGTTACTCTGTAGCTTGAGCCATACCCAAATGGCAGTCAAGATCGAACTTGGAGATGCCCAAAGTTTTGAGTCAATGTGGTAAGCCCAATCAATCAATCAGTTTGGAGGGTGTATACCACACATTTGACTATTGATATTACCACATTACAGTTGCTCTTCTATATACGTGTTATTTACAAATCTATTGTGAATCATTATGAACCAACGACTGTTTGGATGTCCTCAATTTTAACCTATGGGGCCAGGGTCGGAGCGAAGTTGGAGGTTGTTTCTTAGTCACTCGGATCAGTCTGCTGATCAAACCTACTCAAAGATGGCAATGGACAATTCGAAACTTTCAATATGAGAATCATCCATACTCTCCGGCAATTGAATGTAGCTTGCTGGAAAATATCCCATTTGTAGATGATGTTCCCAGCTATCAACCTCCATTTAGTTCGAGGATTGTCCAGCCAGCCACGTTTGACTACCGGAGGGTAATGGATGCCACATGATGCAAGTGGGGTGGCTTTTTTCCATCGCTAGCTTGGATGATGGTGATTTTAGCACCCCCTAAAAAGATAGAAACGTAATTCCCGGAGTTATAGTGGATTATATAAGGAGTTATAGTACATAGTGATTATAGTAGGATTCTGCTGAATTTCAACGAGGTTTTGAATCTTTTCAGTCGATTTTGTTCGGGCTATCGGCTTTGTGTCAGGTGGGTGGCAGTGGTGTGATCTCCTTAGAAGAGCTGGATCCACTCAGCGGGGGATGGGACCAGATAGCCTGGGTTTAATTTATGTTTATATAATGATGTTTAATGGATTTATGGTTATCCAGATATTTAGTGATGTTTAGTGGTTATTAATGATGTTTAATGGTTATCCAGATGTTCTTGGATTGCAAAATATGGCTATTCAAATCATGTCAAATCTATTCAATGATTGTGGGAATGATCAGTCAATACAATTCTTAGTCACAAAAAAACGCACGTGGTTTTCTTTGTCCAACGGCAAACCGCAGGTTTTGGGGAGTTTACAGGGAGGATAAATATGGGAATATGGTTTATTCTTGTTGGGACCCAACCTCCACAGCAGATCTAAGTAGTGATGGTTACCCGCTCCTCATCAAGCATATGGAACATGAAGACTCTAGTTGTTCATGCTCAAGACACTTAAAAAAAGGTCAGACACTTCAATCGTCCATTGCCAATTTAGATTTCTGGGACTTTTTGGTAGGGATTGGGTCACAATCTGTCAAAGTTCTCAGGGGAGATAATCATCCCCTCCAGAATTTCGGTATTAAGTAGCAGGAAATAAACCATTACTTTGGATATACAAGTAATTCATATGGATATACTGTACTTAGGCAATACAAAAAAAATGAAAATACTTTAGTAGTCTGTTCAAATATGCATTTTTTTATATGTAATCAGTTCAAATACATGCCGTGGTACGAATCCATATGAATCCATCATGATTACATTTGGGGATGCGTCAAACCCTAGAAAATATATGAAAATACTGTATATATATGATATGTACACATATGTACACATATTATGTATATATATATATACACATAGAATATTTGAATGGGGAGATGAACATCCCATAAATCCCAGGTTTTTTGGTGTGAACGACAGGGTACCATCTGGTATGGAGATTTTGAGTATGCCCTCTTTGAGTTCACAGCAATGTTAAACCTCAATACATGACATAGATGTCACCAGCAGGTGCCAGCAAGTCCAGAGAGGAAACATGACTCAGACCTGTCAGAACTGTCGGAACGCTTCGGTGTACAGCGGTAGCAACGCTGGGTCTGCAGGGCCACGGCATGACCGTGACGTTGGAGAGCAGACTCGCATGTTTGGTGTAGTCTGGAGCGGAAAGGGCCGCTGACCACAATGAGATCCAATGAGTATATCAGGGGTGGGACATGTCCGGCTTTGAAGTTTTTGAACACTGTTAAATTATTTCGAGTATTTGTTGGATTTTGTTTTTGTAATTACCCTCTGGTAAACTAACATAACTATGGAAAATCACCCATTTTAATGGAAAATTCACAATTCCTATGGCCATTATCAATAGTTTTTTGTATGTTTACCATAGGGTATTTGTTGGAGATTATGTTTTTTTTTGTAATTACCCTCTGGTAAACTGACTATAGCTAGTGATTTTCCCATTAAAAATGGTGATTTTCTATAGTTATGTTAGGCAATACCAGAGGGTAGGACATTTACTGCAGCCCTGGTGACCTTTGATCAGGTCACAGTCCACCGACACTGAAGTGGAGTTGACTGAAGGCATGAATTTAGACAAGGTGCCGGGGCCGGTGTTGGGTTTATCCTGCCAAAAAATCAGAAGAGTCTAGTGGGTTGAAGGTATGTTTTTTTAGTGTATGTTTCTTGATTTTACTATAATATGTGTATTTCTATATGTACTATAATATGTTCACTATATGTAATATTTTTCTATATGTATATTTTATATAGTTTACTATAATATGTTTCTTTGTTTTTTTAGTGTATGTTTCTTTGTTTTTTTAGTGTATGTTTCTTGATTTAGTATATATATATATATACTATTAGTGATGTGTATTTCTTTTATTAGTGATGTGAACATCCAACCAACAGCTATGCTTTTGTGAACATGAGTTTGCCTGGCTTTTGGTCCATTCTCAAATGCTACTGCAAGACACAACAAGTTAGTTGAGATGTCACCATGAATTGCCTTCCTCTTCTGCGTCATGTTCAAGGCACAATATCCGGCTTGTTCAAGTCTTAGTCGCATTGCCCATGTTGGGGGATGGTCATCCATTCAGTAATCGGGATTTCTCTGCCCATTTGAAGTATTCTCATCGTGTGAGGTATGCCCATACCATATACTATACCATGTTTGGCAATGCTGCGAAACCATGGCTCATCTGATCATATTACAAATATAAAAGTTGGTGGATTATCCCCATTATTTCCCCATACATTCCCACCATTGGATTGATATTTATTGCTTCAATCCACCATGTTGGTTGTTTGAATCCCATTCAGCTGCTCAAAGATGTTCAAGTCTTCTAGGAAAAAACCACATATTATATATGCATTACATACATATGTATATACTATGCAGTTGTTTAGATGTATATCATATCTATTGTATATATATATATACATATATATGCACATGTATAGTATTTGTACACATCTATGGCCCAGTGATTTAACACATGTGTTGTTTTCAGCTGAAACGAAACGGCCACGTTTCCGCCAGGGATATCTTTCTCCCTACCTCTGCCTCGATGCGGCTAATCCCACGCGAAGAGTCTGGGAATCGCTCGGGAGCCTGGCAACAATTCCCTTGGAAAAAGTCTGCAACTTATTGCAACTTATAGATAGATAGATAGATTAGATAGATTAGACAGATTAGATAGATAGATAGATTAGATAGATATATAGATTAGATAGATTAGATAGATTAGATAGATTAGATAGTTTCGATAGATTAGATGGATTAGATGGATTAGATCGATTAGATAGATTAGATAGATTAGATAGATTAGATGGATTAGATGCATTAGATGGATTAGATGGATTAGATGGATTAGATAGATAGAAAATAGATAGATAGAAAGATGGATGGATGGATGGATAGATAGATAGATAGATAAATGGCTAGAAGGCTAGATAGCTAGATGGCTAGATAGATAGATAGATAGATAGATAGATAGATAGATAGATAGATAGCTAGATAGCTAGATGGCTAGATAGATAGATAGATAGATAGATAGATAGATAGATAGATAGATAGATAGATAGATAGATCATTAGATAGATAGATAGATTAGATTAGATTAGATTAGATTAGATTAGATTGATTGATTGATAGATAGATAGACAGACAGACAGATAGATAGATATATACACATATAGATAGATATACATATGTATATTATATATATATAGATAGATAGATAGATCGATGAACTACGGGTTTTTCAGGTATTTTTGTTTGTTCTTTTCATAGGAAGGCCTTGTTTCAGAAAGGATAGCCGCGAGCCTTGCTGGCTTTCTGGTACTTGGCAGCCAGGTCCCAGGTCCCAGGTCTTAGTACAGTAATTAATCCCATCCCCTTAATCAAAGGAAGTTGGGAAGCAATCTTCCGAGTTACGGACAAATAGAATTGGGATTAGCAATTCACTTGATTAGCAATTCACTTGATTAGCAATTCANGTTGGGAAGCAATCTTCCGAGTTACGGACAAATAGAATTGGGATTAGCAATTCACTTGATTAGCAATTCACTTGATTAGCAATTCACTTGATTAGCAATCCACTTGATTAGCAATTCACTTGCTTAGCAATTCACTTGATTAACAAGTCACTTGATTAGCAATTCACTTGATTAGCAATTCACTTGATTAGCAATTCACTTGATTAGCAATTCACTTGATTAGCAATTCACTTGATGACCAATTCA
>BGPT01003188.1:12307-45825 GCA_003297045.1 Symbiodinium sp. clade C Y103 | reverse complement strand
GTACCTGGATAAACAATTTTTTAGCGCCCCCCACTAAAATAAGGGCTTTATAGGAATCACGTGTGCACCCTTTCTGTAGCTTAAATTCGAAGGGAGATGTTTTTATGTGTTTTGATTAATGAGGTTCTAAATCTGATATTAGAAGTCTCCTAATACTAAAGACCCACTGATAATAAAAACTACTCCACGTGTTTAATATTGGGGAGAGGGTTTAGTATTAGGGGAAAGGGATTTTCATGAAAAATGCCCCAAAATCATCCGCGACCCCTCCAACCCCGGCCGGGAATTGAGGTGACACACAGCACGCCGCTGCGATGTCCGCGAAGGGTCAGGCGCCAGCTCTGGCATTGGACACTCCAAAGCCGCACCGTGTGGTCCGACGAGCCGGTGGCGATGGAGCAAAGATCCGGGGACAGTGCCACGGAGAAAACGGACCTTGGTGTGGGGGATGGGTGGCACAGCCTCAGAACGTAAGAAGAGCGTAGAAAAATTAGGTGTGAACAATGTAATTTACCATAATTTCATATATTCTAAGATAATTGTTAACAGTTTCCTATAATTATAATTTATCACAATTTATTTGGCTGAATTAGAATCATTCAATAAGGGGAATAAAATAGCAGCAATTCGGCCATGTGGATATGATTCCCCTTCGGAACCATCGTTTCAATGATGTCACAAAGATGTCATTGTAATTCATGTAGTTGGCTGGCGGCTTGTAGAATGCCGCCAGTTTTTGTGCGTTTTTCCTACATTCATGCATTGGGGTTTTGTGGGGTGGGGTGGGGTGGGTTCAGAAAATCTCTTTTGCCTGCGCCTCCACATGCTTGTAATGTTCCCAAACCACTGTCCTCACGGAACCGATGACACGATCTCCATGTCCTAGATGTCAACGCCAGTCAGAGGCCATGTGCCCGGGGCTGGGGTGGGCTAATAACGTTCTTTTGCCTGCATCTGAACATGCTTGCGCTCCCACACATACGTCATGATACGCTGGTGTACATTCTCGTGCACTTCCACACATACGTCATGCTACGCTGGTGTACCTTCTCCTGCACTTCCACACATACGTCATGCTACGCTGGTGTGCCTTCCCTTGCACTTCCACACATACGTCATGCTACGCTGGTGTACCTTCTCTTGCACTTCCACAAATACGTCATGCTACGCTGGTGTACCTTCTCTTGCACTTCCACACATATGTCATGCTACGCTGGTGTGCCTTCCCTTGCACTTCCACACATACGTCATGCTACGCTGGTGTACCTTCCCTTGCACTTCCACACATATGCCATGCCACGCTGGTGTACCTTCTCCTGCACTTCCACACATATGTCATGCCACGCTGGTGTACCTTCCCTTGCACTTCCACACATACGTCATGCTACGCGGGTGTATGTTCGTTTTTCCATTTCCACACATACGTCATTCCAAATCATAGTATATATAGCAAAAAGAGTTAGATGATCAATATATCTTTTGGATGGAATACTTTGCGCTGATCAAAAGGTGGCTGTACAGAATGTGGACACCTTGCCATGGCGCGCAAGAATGCGCAAGATGTGTATAGAAATTTGACTCGAATCCTGCAACGCGTGTGAAAAACTTGGCTTGTCATAAAATCGGCAAAGAAACTCAAAAATACAAGTAGTTCGTTGCAGGATTTCAAGGGGTCAAGAGCTGAAAAACTCGGAAAAACTGGGACAAGATGAACACACCATGGTTGGAAAAACACGCGGCGTTCTGTCAGCCGCTTACCATGCAGTTTTATCAAATGAACAAAAGTCAACTGCAAAATATGGCAGCCAGGTGGCAAAATTATGTACAAACCTACCGTGTTGTAATCCAGTAAAACACATTGAAAAATTCTTGGTTCGCTTACCAAGACAAAAATCGAGCATATTGGAATCGTGGAATTCAGGTATCTGCATCTTGGTTGTCAGACAAAGCTATACGGCGGCTCGGGCGGGTGGTCCAGTAAGACTTGAAGCTGACTGAAATCCGGAAAGCCGTGGCGACGTCCATTGACAATCAAAATTTGGATTGAACCCTAGACAATTTGGGGTATATTAGTTGATTGTACCCAGGTGTTTTTGTAATGACTTTGGATCAAAACCATCAAGAATGCCTGGAAGGTCCCTAATTTGGCAGACTAGGCCACAAATTCGATATACCAACCGTTACTGGTGCAAATGTCATGGGATTTCAAGAATGACGATGGAATTTGTTTCGCTTGGTGCGATTGGTTCACAATTTATTGATCCAATTGTTTGTCAATGACCAATGTTTGTCCTTCATCACGAGACCAAAAACAGCAAATGACCGACCATGCATATGTTCTAAATAGGTTTATGGTTCATGATGTGAACTAAATTGCAAATGAAATTGCTGCATTTTAGATTGTCCACCAAAAGTACACGTCGTGACGGTAACCTGTTTCTCCTCGGCGGCCTCGGCGTGCCATTGATTGTTTGAAACTTTACAAACAATCTCCATCCCAATGGAAACAATCTATTTACGATTTTTCCCGGACACTCCCCCATATAATAACCCCACACATCTCAACCGCACAAAAAATCAAAACTAGAAACCAGGCATAACCAGGCAAACAAAAATCCACAAACATTGGTTTTTCAGCCAGTTGGCAAGTCGTGGCCGAACAGGGACTTGCACCACTCGCCGGTGCTGGCATCCCACATAGCGGCAGATCCGTCTGCGCACGCTGTGACGACCCACTCGCGAACTGAAACAACCTCAGCTGGCCCGGCTGGATCTCCCAAACCCGTTGGACTTCCCAGACCCTGGTGACCCTGGTGATATGTCGAGCGATTCAGCATTGATGCTGGGATGTTTGTTGGGTTGCATGTTGGCGCCAAGTCCTGCCCTGGCCGCCCATTGGAGTGGAAATGCCGATGGTGTGGAATTTATGATGCGTCAATTTTTCACTTGTGTGTGACGCAACCCCACCCCAAGCGTTGGCCGGGCTTGGCTAGGTTCATTGCTCATTCCCTGCTTGTTTTTTCGGTGACCGGTGGTTTCGGAACATCCGAGGCCCATTCCAATAATATCATATCGTATCTATCAACTCCGGGTCGGTTGACCGTCCCGAATGCGGGACGGGAATGCATATGCAATGTGGAAATTCAAAATCACGGCGATCTGACTCGACCAACCACAGTATTGCCAACCAAGGCGCCACAGTCAGTTCCAGTGGAACTTTCTCTTCTGAAGATTCCTACGCGCATGACTGGATGTTGTCTGCTGTGGTAGATGTTTGCCCACTATGTCGACTGCAGTTTGGGAAAGTCATGTGATATCAGATTGTTCACTCGACATGAGGGTGAGCCATGCAAGCTCCATGGTCCTCCAATTCACCTCCGTCAATGGCAAAAAAACGCAAACTTTGGTTCGTTTCCTCGGGGGGCCGGCTGGCCACCACAACAGAGTTTCGCACCTGTTCATCTCACTGTTCCCAGCGTTGCAAGACGTGCCACGCAATTTTGAACGATGCCCCAGAACAAAAAATGTGCATAACCAAAGCCACTATGTGCATGAATACAAAAAGTAACAACAATACCATTTCGCAAAAATTGTTCCTGCAGGATGCCACCTTCGGAACATATTGTACTTGACTTGGCTCACTGGAACACATTTCCATTGCCATTCCGCAAGCTTAATATCTGTCCACACCTACGGCTAATCTCCGCGCCATCATCCCAAGCTGCGAGTGGGACCTTGCTCCGCAACGCCAATCTCAAATTCGCGAACGTGGCCCGGGAACCCAAGGCCACTTCTGCCAACACATCGCCGCTCAAGGAATAACATGTCACCTCAGAGGCGCACAATTTCACGGGATCCGTGGCGCATGCGCTTGCATAGTTGTGAGCCACTGCCTCGTCACATGCTCATCACTGACTGATATAACGTACCGCTGAAGTGGTTTGTGTTGGTATGTCCTTGCTTGTGGCAATTACGTGACAAACAGATACGAACAGACAGTGAAATACGTTTGATCTCGCGTACAATACGGACCAACGAGATACAGTAGCAACAGAAGCCTTCCAAATTGACGATTCCCATCACATGCGTTCTGAACCCAACACTGCCCAACGCCCAATTCAATAGGGTTCAACAAACACATAATGACAGTGTCAAGCGGCGCTGTCACATTCAATACAGAAGGGACCCTCCTCAGAATTAGATTTGGCTACCCAGAAGTAGAGTGTGGCTGGTACATAAGTAGTGCCAAGAATCAAACATTCAAGTTTGGACCGGAACTTTTCAAACCACATCTTACCCCGATACTACTCAAGAACTATGAGCTAGGGACCCCCAAAAGATAGCAACGCATCTTAAATTGAATTCATTATATTTCAATACTGTCTAACGGGGCATTCAAGCCCTGAAACGAAGCCCCATTGGGGCTCTTGGCGCCACTGGCGCTCCTGGTCTGTGCGCCCCATTGGGGCCCGCCTGGTGTTTTGGGTCACATAGGGTGGCAGACCCAATTGTCTAAATACAATAAATCTTGACGGAATAGAGATTTGATAAAAACTGACCCTCTTAATCTTTGTTTGTCGGTGTGATTTCATAACGTGATTTGACCCTCTTAAGTTAGGAATGATATCCATTCACCCTAGAGGAACCATATTATGATTGAACCTACGCTAGCGGAACCATATGGAACCATCATACATGCGCAAACCGACCTTACAAACCACAATGTGCGGGTCAGGGGGCAGAACTAACGTTTCCTTTTGATATTTAACAACATCAAATGGGCAAGACCCTGTGTCAAGTTTTTTTTGGCCGTGGCCAGTGCTAAAACAACATGTGGAAACCTATGCATTTACATATGCTATAGAACTTGCGTGTAATTACGTGATGTTAAAGTGAAAAATATAATGCATTTCTGTATGCACACTCTCTGTTTGTTGGTTTCACGATTCATTTTTGTGATCCATGGGTTCCTTGTTTTCGAGCCCTGATATTGGTGCCTTGGGGCCAGCGAATAGCAGACCGAAAACAAGTAAGTTCTTGTATTGGTGCTCTTCAAGTAAGTTGTTGTATTGGTGCTTTACCATGTTTTACCCTAGGGGGTGGTCATTCGATCTAACATTGGTATAGACAGTGAAAATGCAAGCAATTAATACACCAACGATTCTAAGTGTCTATGCTGGTCCCATTACTATCTGGAAGGTTGGCGCCCCAAACGACCCAAAGCCAAAATTCTGCACAGGCATATGTAAAAACCATTGTTTATCACAATCTAGGTTTTCTTTCGAGGGGTTGTGAAAATTTCAGTCTCGAAACTTTGCCTGCAAAATTCTTGCAAAAATGTGGAAACTGATTTTTTTTGAATTAGGTTTACAAAAATTGTGGAGATTTGAGACATGCAGTAATCGCTGGCCGAGAAATATCTGCATGTCCATTTAATTAGGGGCTGTTTAATTTGAACGAAATTGCATCAATTGAGGTATTCACCAACGAATATGATGTTCAAGATTGTGGCAGGCACAGTAGACTGCCCAAAAAAACCATTGGGGCCACAAATGGCTGTGCTTCTGCATGTCCTGACCTCGCCTGAGACCAGGACATGCAGATATTTCCCAGCCGGCCATGTCCATGTGTCTTACCCATTTTAGTATTGTATTCCTATTGCACCATGTGTTCCTCAATAGTAGGCATGCACCCGTATAAGAGAAAGTGCCTTGCCCGGAAATATCGGCATGTCCCAAATTTGAGGAAATTGCGAGGACCTATTTTCTTTAATTAGGTTTTCAAACATTTTTGGATCCAGCCTTGTGAACTACTGCATCCTTGCCCTGGTGAGGTGTAGATTGTGTAGTTACCCGGTGCTAGAGGGGGTTGGCTTTTAATGGTGAAAAAAATATCAGCATGTTTACCGCAAGTCCCATTTAAGATTTAGAGGTAGTAGTTCGTCATATGTTTTCACCACTAGATGATGATTCAGAAAAATTCCATCATGATGCAAAACCGCGCAGGGGCCAGCATTTTGTTTGTCCTAACTGGAGGGCATGTCAAAACATTTTGTGTGTGACAGCAGGGTCGGGATTAGCATTCTGCGCCCCGCGAAGCTTGGAGGAACCAATTTTCAATCATGACGGCAACAAGGAGAGCGTGTATGTAGAAATACATGTACATATATATATATATTTATTTATTTATTGTAATGTTAATCTATTCTTTCTAATATATGTGTATGAATAGGCTTCCACATGTTGTTTTAGTATTGGCCCTGGCCACAGAAACCTTGACCCAGAGTTTTTTTTTACCCATTTGATGTTATTAGGGGACGATTTTAAAAATACAAGGTATCAAATGAACACTTTAGTTGTGCCCCCTGACTAACGCGTTGTGGATTGTATGGTCGGTTTGAGCCTATGTGGTGATTCCGCTAGCGTAAGTTCAATAATTTAAAACAAAGTAATTAGGATATATAATAACAACAATAATATGGTTCCCCTAGGCGGAATCACCCCCACCTCCATTGGATGTCATTCCTAACTTAAGAGGGTCAAATCACGTTATGAAATCCACCCACAAACAAAGATTAAGAGGGTCAGTTTTTATCAAACCTCCATTCCGTCAAGATTCATTGTATTTATACAATTGGGTCCGCCCCAAAACACCAGGCGGGCCCCAATGGGGCGCACAGACCAGCAGCGCCAGTGGCGCCAAGAGCCCCAATGGGGCTTCGTTTCAGGGTTTGAATGCCCCGTTAGACAGTATTGAAATATAATGAATTCAATTTAAGATGCATTGCTATCCTTTGGGGGTCCCTAGCTCATAGTTCTTGGGTAGTATCGGGGTAAGATGTGGTTTGAAAAGTTCCGGTCCAAACTTGAATGTTTGATTCTTGGCACTACTTATATACCAACCACACTCTAGTTCTGGGTAGCCAAATCTAATTCGGAGGAGCCTCCTTTACAAGATAAAAATATATAAGCGGCGTTGTTTTTTAGTTGCTATCCGCATATCTCGCTATTGGCTACATTGGTTCTCTGTTCCTGCACATTGGCCTCGGTCACTGGGGATCCATTGGCGCTGAAAATCCACCATTGGCATGGTGTTCCCTGAACGGTGGGTGACCACTGCCACGCGTATATTGAAAACCGTACATGCCATCATTGTTGCCCACCTGGTCTCATTTCGTTTCAACAAGATCCTGCCGCACAAGATCGCTGTACCAGGCATTTAGGTTTCTTGCGCACCTCAACATGACATTGTCTCGTGCAAACCACGCGAGCAGGATGTATTGTCTATGCAATAAGTTTGCATATCTTGAACGGGCATCATCATATGGTGAAAATATTAAACGTCAATGTGCCACCAAGCGACCTTTTCCGCGTCATGCCGAGGGCTGCGCGATCGATCGGCTGACGCATCGCGGCCCATAAAGTTCAAGCGGGTGGATTTTACAAGTTTTACATGCACAATTGGATTCTTGATCGTGGTGCTTGTCCTATGATGTCCCATGCTAGAACCACCGAAGGCCGAATGAATGAAGCCTAAGGACACCCAGCGCCGCCAATAACAAGAATATTTGATGAGGGCCACCTGGAACAATTCGTGTTCAGCGTGGCCCACGTAGTTTATTTGATACACCTTCTCCAACCACAATGATACATCGTGTGTCACTCATGGGGAAATACTGCTGCAACGCACCGCAATTTGACATACCGGATGTCCAAGTTACTGTCTGAAACTATTTTTTTTGTCTAGATGCTTTATATTAGGCAGTGCAGCCGGCCATGGGCAAGGAAACGCCGCAAACATGAGGTGGGACAGTTGTGGCAAGGCCATTTATTGTCTAGAGTGCACACCTTCCCGACGTTTGCAAACGAATTGCAATCGTAGCAATGCAACCACCAATGTGGAAAAATATATTGCTGTATGTCGTTCTCGTGCTTCACATTTACATGCACCTCATGGCAGGCCTGAACCTGGGAAACAGCTGGCCGTTTTTCGGTTTTCCCTCAAACGGGTTGTGTTTTTATGCTGCCTTTTCCCTGTAATGAGCCTATTGAAAAAGGCAATGCCCCTTGAAAACTACACAATCTTGAGGGCCCGCCAGCAGCTACAGCAGAAGGAACAGGACTCATCTGCGCACAGGAAAGCGACCCACCCAGAAGGAACCGGATTCATGTGCGCACAGGAAAGCGACTCACCGGGGCAAAGGATCCCAGACTCATCTGCGCACAAGATCCAAGCCCACGCGCACAAGATCCACGCTCAACCGCGCACATGAAAGCAACCCTTTACGGTATATAATTAGGGGAACGGGGGGGGACAGAGGGGGAACAGGGGGGAACAGGGAGGGGCAGGGAACAAAAACCGAAGCAACCTGAACGGGGGGGGAAAAGGGTTGAACAAGGGTGGAATGGGGGGGGAAAGGGGGAACAGAGGGGGGGGAACGAGGGGGGGAACAGAGGGGGGAACAGCGGGGGAACAGGAAGATGGTGATGATGGTGATGATGGTGATGATGGTGATGATGGTGATGATGGTGATGATGGTGATGATGGTGATGATGGTGATGATGATGGTGATGATGGTGATGATAATGATGATGGTGGTGGTGGTCACGGTGATGATGATGATGCTGTTGGTGATGATGAGGATGATGATGATGATGATGGTGATGATGATGATGATGGAGATGATGATGAAAATGAAAATGAAAATGAAATGATGATGATGATGATGATGATGAGGGCACATCCCGTGCACAGGCGAGTCGGGGCATCCTGTGCACCAGCGAGCCAAAATCCCGTGCACAGGCGAGGCGGTTACCCAAATTTTATATTTGATTTGATATTTGTTCCACCATTAAGCCATATGTGCATTTGAGATACACAACACAATTGTGCTCCACGATGGATGACCTCCAGAAACACGCCTGCGACGACGGCGACTGGAATCTGTCATTTGTGTCATGTGCCCGTTCTTTGCTCAGTCTGCTCGCGTCGGGTTGATTAGTCGCAGGGTTGCTCTTCAAAACATCGTCCGGAAAAAATTGCCTACCTTACCGAAAGTTGAGCAGGGGAACTGGACACCAATAAGCCCACGACATGTTTTTGCATGATGATGCACTGCATGTGGGTCAACATGGTACTTCGCGCAAGTACACGGAAATCATCCTAAAACATCACCTGGGATACCAACCGATACTTTGGAAAATCCAAGAAACCAGGCTGATCTTGATACTGTAACCTCGTGGGATGCAATGCTGAAGCTACGGCTGTGTGATTGCTGTTGTATAACGTCGGCCGTCCTATTTGGTTTCCCTCCGTTTCCGCCAATTTCGATGCATTTGCAGAAACTAGATTCGATTCCGAAATGCATGCTGCGTGGCGTTATTGTTTGGGCCCGGTTTTTGGGGAACGAAGAATAGACGAAGCACTTTGGAGGCAGGCGAAACCGCAAAATGCCATGACAATCCCACCGTGCCGAAACTCAACTAAATGGCGCGATATTTTTTGTGTAGCGTTGATGCATCGCGTTGTTGCGTCGCTTCTGTTGGATTGAATCCAAAAATAGGCCTAATCCGCTCTGAGCCCTCCCAAGTCGATATTTTTGAAAATTGTTTGAAAGTGCATTGGCTAGTTTAATTCCGCGCGTTGCATCGCGAAACTGCTTGAAAAAAAACATCGAAAAACATACCGCCGCTCCAAGGTTCGAGGTCCAAGGTTCATCCCGCATGCCTGTGGGCAGCCCGTTTTGGGCGCAGGAACTTGGAAAGAATGAGTGAAATTTGTCCTACAAAATGTCGGTTCCTTCTCTTTCACGTTATAGCCTCTTGTACGGGTCGCCAAAACGAAATCATCAATGCAAAATCGCCAGCATGATAATTAATCAGCATTATGATCAGCTGCCGCCACGTCATCATCATCATCATCATCATCATCATCATCATCATCACCATCATCAGCATCATCATCGTCATCATCCCCATCAGTACAATCACCAGTACAATCATCAGTACAATCATCAGTACAATCATCAATAAATCATCATCATTATCATCACCATCACCATCACCATCACCATCACCATCATCATCATCATCATCATCATCATCATCATGACCATTGTCATCGTGACCATTGTGATTGTTTTTTTTATCATGTTTTATTCTTTCGCCCCTCCAAATCACTGACCCAGGCGCTTTCATAACATGAGGAAACACACAAAGCGAAACTTACCAAATCTACAATGACAAAGTGTCAGGACAAAATTCGTTCTATTCCGTTTTCGCAACAGGACCACTAGCCATCTGTTGGGCGGAAAATGACCGTGTCGGTTGTTCAAATATTAATGTTCCAATTGTTTGCAATTTGTCGTCCCATCCCGCCTTTGCGAAAAGGTTTGTTGATAGAAAATGTATCATAAGTTATCCGGGTACGAGTTCACATGGTCGGGTTGGCTGGCTCACCTGATTTTCTACTAGAACCAGTCTGCTTGCACGTTCGTGCATGTTTTGAGACCCAAAAGTCACCCACTGAGATCAAACCAATATCAGGAATACTAAAAAAAAATACTTTTTTCACCGAAAGGCACCTTCAAAACTCGGTTTGTAAAAAAAACAAAACTTGGGTGGGCTATTCGATTTGATTTTGTGAACAGTTTTGGGCATAAAAATGGGGATTTCTGTTGTGAGGCCCTAAATGTCTAAGCATCCCGGCGCCTTTCATCAGATTTTTTCGATCGAAGTTTCGAATGTTCGATCCAGCTGCCCCCAGTATAGTGGCCCGGGATCGCCAACAGGAATTTCAACAAAACATAAATCCTAACAAATCTCTATTAATCCACTGTAAAGTACGATGAATTATTTTCAAAAGATGTCAAAAGTTCACGATTGGGTTGCTGTTTTCATGTGTATTTTCCCATGGTTTTCCCAAACACTATTCCCATCAGGCTACAGATATGCTATCCCAATATTTTCTCTAGAATATCAGGGGGTAGCAGGGACAGATTCAGGGACCAAAAGAAAAATCAAGAGCAGACACCCAGAGGTGCCGAGAGCAAGGGTACATAGCTATTTTCGTTTTTTTCACAAAATATCCAGGTAGAAACTAGTGGGAGTACCGCAAGGGCACCCGATGGATTTACGAACTCTTGATTTCTTAGAATATCAATTTTCTAAAGGAGGGCTAACCGGCTAACCTACCTGATATTCTCAAGGAAACTGATCCCGAGATGAAAATGTGGTCCTAAGTTTTCACTAGGGTTCCAAAACGTCCTAAACGCCGGCCATCGATCCAAACGGGCACAAACACGAACAGATCAACGATGTTTTTTTTCGAAGATTTCATCACTCCACCGGTTGGTTGGGTGGAAAAGCACTGCTGCACATGATTTGTCATTCATCATTGATTGCTCCCCCCTCCTCCGAACCCACAGTTGTCCATCCCAGAATTGTTCGGAGCATCTTGCATTGGGTAACGTCCAAGAGCTGCAAATGACGTTTCTGCGATTGTTTTCTATTCCCCGCGAATAAATGGGAATACATATAAATGGGATATATGTTTACATGCGACAATTTGGTACACGTTTGTGGTCGCAGGGGTGTTCAAGGCAACACATGGCAACACTGGCCAGTCATGGAACTGCGCCGCCTGTTTTGCCAGCTGCCTGAAAACCGTTGGGGCGCACGGATTCTATGTTGGTTCCCTCCTGGGCGCAGTTCTTGTGGTCCCAAAACAGACAAAGACATCGCAAATGGAACGCAACGCAAATGTGTTGCTGAATTTTCGGAAAATTGTGAGGTTTTCTACTCATACTCGTAATGCTGCTGAACCTCATCTGTGTCTTTAGAAAGAACGCGTGCGCATGATCGAATTTTTGGCTGCGAAGCTGGAACAAACCGGGTTTTGTATGAATGCTGCCAAATCTAAAATCAACTAAAACAACATGTGTATGGAAATGGCAGTGGGTTTCGTGGAAGTTGTTGGCGGCCCTTGTCAAACATATTGCTCTGCAATTGCGATTTCATGTGGATGGTGCCTGTCGCCGAGGATGCGCTTGGAATACGCCTCAATAAGTAACTGCATGTTCCTCGCCAAACACATGCATTAGACATTGTTCTTCAACCTTTTCTGGAAACAGCCATCACAGCGGTAATGCTTTTGGGCCTTGCAACAACACCGCGGACAAGAAACGGTTCTTTTTACGCAATGTGACAATTGGATTCAATTGGATGCGCAGAGAAATCTGAGACGGCGTATGTAAAGGAACATGGTCGCGCGAATCCGGATGCCCGAAAAAAGGACTGCGACCAAAATATGCGACGCATGGGTAAGCAACTTCGGCAAACGCAAAATATACTTCCATTGTATTTGGGGGGGCCGCATCTATATCGCTAACATTTTGTGGTGCCTCGCAAGGCTGTGGGGAAACAATTTTATGCCGCCGAGCGGAAAACCAGTGAAATTCCGCCCTATCGCAACAAGGGATGATTGTTGGAGGCACTACTCCGGTACGAACTTTCATCCCGAATCATTATGGTTTCAAGCGGCCAAATGCGAACAAACGTGGTTTGCCAAAGAATTGTGTTTCGTGTTTCTGCCCAGTTTCTCTCAGCGCCGCAGTTCGGCTAGAATCTAGAAAGGACCGAAACCAAAAAAGATGGAAAGAAAACATGTGGAATCAGGGTATAGGTGGCAAAGTTTTTGGTGCGTCAGGTCAAGCACCACATCGATTTGCGAAGCACTGGTTCCGAAAATATGTTTTTCCTGTCGAATTAAATGGAAATGTGACAGTCCAACGTTGCCAGGCCCCTAACACCGTTCCAATTTACTGCGTTCATCCTGTCTTGTTGAACCATGTTGAATGCAAGTTTCATTGCCTCTGCTCGTGGCACTCGCTTCGCGATGTAGCGGTTACATGTCGTTACCGGACCTGAGAGGCCAAACAGAAAAATTGCGCAGATTTTGATGGCAGGGGGCACAGTGGGCCATCGGTAATCCGCTCACCCCTTCAAACCATTGACCTTGTCAGGAATGAATTCAGTGCAAAGTTGGACTGCCCCAAAAACCAAAGAAATAGGCCACACCATGCCACACCCAAAGATCCTAAAGCATGGGTTTGCCATGGTTTGCCTTGATGTTTTTCCCGTGCAAGCCGGCGAGAACTGCATGCAGTTGGTTTAAAAAAAGGAGGCCTCACGGCTGTCACCCTGCTACCGAATGGAAGCGGCAGAAGTGGGAACAAAAAAAACAACAACAGCAAAAATATGCAAAAATCACTTCCACCTGGATCATGCCACCGAAAAACGGATGGCCAAGGGACGGCCAAGAAGATCTAATGAGTGACACACGAACGACAAGAACCTCCTCTCGAATTGACTTGTTGGAACGCATCTGTCGTTGCAACACAACGGCAAAAAGCGTGTGATCAATTCGATGTGTTTTTATCGCATGAAACCCAGCGGGTTTCACACAAACACACACGAGATGGCTTGGTGTTGGTAGTGGCTGGTCACCTTTCGGTGATGGCATGCAATCACTGGATACCACATGACGTGCAAGGTTGGGGCTAGGGCTAAAAACATGCATGTCAAGTTTCACACCCATTTGATGGTACGTTCCAAAACAAAATTGAGGCCCTCACACATTACTTGCAAGCGAGAAAAATCCTGGCTCGCTCGGGTATGGCAAGTGTTGATGCGGCAACATGGTCGAGACGGTAATCAATGACTTTAGAATACTTTAGAAATGCCTTGGGAACAAAGGATGTATGTCGCAATTTTTTGGAGACATCGCTGACCTGTCCTGCGCTTGCATGGTTGTCTCCCCGTTCGTCGCGTTCGTGGTTGTCCCCGTCACAATTGGGGCAGGCAAGCAAATTTGTAGCATAGACCGTTGCAGTCAACTTATATCATCATACCACTGGCAAGCCTTGCGATACCGATCTGTGGTTGCCGATAAGTGATCTTCTTTGTTCTTGGTGTCCCGGAGGCTGTACATGAGTTCTGTCTTCATTTGAAAATTTGTTTCACCAATCCCTTTGCCCAAACGGGCTTCCAACAGGCGCGCAGGTTCGAAGTCAAAGTTTGGGACAGTTGTGGAAGGAGATTAAAACACGTTGCAGCAGGAAACGGCGCCATTTCCTGGCAAAATGGACCCCCGATATCCTAATTTACAGTAGGCTAAAGAGAAGGTGCTGAGCCCTTGGAGACGAATGGTCGCATGGGTCTGTCCCAGATGCACCATTTCTTGTGGATGTTTGCCGCTTGTTTGTTGCAGATTTTGGGATTTGTTTTGTTTTGTTGCAGGTCGTTGAAGGATCTTGTGGATAATTGTCATACATGCATTTAAGGATGTTGTGAAGGTAACCATTGGATAACGTTTGCAGATATACAATCCACGGAGTATACAGATCGAAACTCTTTTTCGCAACACTTTCCGTCGGAGGCTTAAGCGGGGAGCTGGTGGAATCACCGTCATGCTCCAAAAACGCTGCATTCAAAGTCACCGAAGCTGCATGATGTGTCGCAACAAACAGGATAAATGGTAATTTGAGCTGGGATTTGAGGCAATTACGTCGGAACAATCCGGACATATGACATTCAAGACCGCCAAACGGTTTGAAAACGCATAGGACCCCCCCAGGTGCCTTTCACCTCATCTAACCCTCTGAGGCGATGAGTTGTGCCTTTCATCTGAGTGAACATTGGGCATCCCAACCATTGGTCTGGGAGCAGTACTACCTGCGAGTGACCCAAAAATCCAACTACTCCCCCATACCTTGGCATAGCCACCAGGACTTTTCTTCGCGCAGCACGATGGAGTCGTCGCCAACGAAGAAAACCCCGGGGTCGCTTTGCGGGGCTAAAATGGACTGGGGGATGAGTTGCGCCTGACAGAAACAGCTTCAGGTGAGCCCAAGTAAGATGATTGGAAGTGGGGGGATACCCCTCCGAGAAAAAAAACTAACACAAGGCAACTAGGTCCAGCAAACAATAGTTGTTATACATACTTGTGAATGGTTGCAACTCGAATGTCGCGAAATGATAAGAGTATGTCGGCTTCCCTTTCCATTTGACCCAGTAGCCGGGTTCACCATACTTGGCTTCTGAGCTCAAAGATCAAGTTCAACAAAAAACATAAACTCTTACCTCCATTGCCTCCATTCTCGATTTCTTACGGTGGGTTAAGTAACCAAAAAAACGATGAATGATGAAATGACCATCCGTACAGACTGGACTATCCACCATGTTTTGACACCTCTCCAAGCATCGACACCTGGACACTCACCTGACACTTGTAGCAGCGCCCTAACACCCTACAGCCCACAAGGCCTTTGGAGAATCAGTCACAATCACATCGTACTGCCGGTTGCAAATCCGAGTCATAAGCGTCATGTTTTGTGGGGGGAACCCGTTTCTATATGTTTCTATATCAATTCTGCACATGTTGTAAATCAGCTATAAGCGTACTGAATACCACTTTCCACAAGTTTGTTTTCAAAACGACGTCTGCACCAAAGCGTCTTGGTTTACTTGAGGCTTGGGAATTTCCAGTCGCATGAATCATGGTGTCTCCGCCTCGGGAGACGGTCTGGGGTCTCCGGCCACCGGCATTGGTTGGTGATTGTGAGCGGTTTCCCAAGGCCAGCAATATGTACATCTCAGGAAGATTTTTGGATTTCATCGTTTGCCGCCCCACGGCAAGTTCGAGCCAGCGCTGGTGACTCGAATGAATCACTGGTGCAATTCGTACCATCTCTATCTGTTTGATAGCCCATGAGGTCAAACTTGATCAAGTTTTGGGTAAGTTTGGTATCTCTTATCAATTCCAAACCGCCAAAGAAAATTTTCAGGAACTCAACAAACGAAAAATTGGAACATGACTCTGCGATTTCTCCGAAAATAGGCTGGCTGATCATCATTTTCCCCAGAAAGGAAAAGAAGAATTGGGGCATCCCAACTTGAGATGGACCCACTGGGAGACCAATGTCTAGTCGGATCACCACATCAGGTGCGACTGTCGCCTGGCTGGGTGATGGGCCACAAGGTCGTGCCTCATAGTTGGCTCAGTTGCTTTACAACCAGGCTAACTGGGGTTTGTGGGGTATACATCTATACTCAACTGGATTAATAAACATATTCAGGGGCACCGCCTTGCGGCCCGCAGAAACATACATAGCATATGTGTATATATGTGTATGTATATATATATACATATATATATATATATACATATATACATATATGCATGTATACATATATACATATATACATATATACATATATATATACATATATACATATATACATATATACATATATACATATATACATATATACATTTATACATATATACATATATACATTTATACATATATACATATATACATATATACATATATACATTTATACATATATACATATATACATTTATACATATATACATATATACATATATACATATATACATATATACATATATACATATATACATATATACAGATATACATATATACATATATACATATACGTGTGTATTATCCACATCTAAATAATGATAAATACATCTATATATATACTATATATATACACATATATAATCATACATATATATATATATAATGTACAATGTACATCATATTAGTCAAGTCCTTGGCAGAAAAGCAGAAACAGTGTGAATGAAAACATCAAACAAATTAGGGTTATCTCCACTGCAGGATTCTCAACAAGCATCAGGGCCTATTCGGTCTAAACCTGTTCAGTCACCAAAATGGGTACAGTAGGTGACCGTCCCCAAGAAAGACTGTTTTACTTCTTATTCAGATGCTCACCGTACTGTTTGGCCCATCACGAGGGAAAAACGAAAAACCTCCCCCTTCCACCTGGACCCAGGGTAGACCCTCAGACTTGCAACACCAGAGGATGCCTTGGTCGAGCTTGGCTTTGACCCCACTCTTGTGACCATCGGTTGCCTCAAAATTTAGACCCCCTAAATCATCCAAAAACCGATAGTTTCTCGTCACATTCCGCCTTAAACTCCAGGGAGGGCATCATTTGGGAACTACATCCGACTTCACGACAATGCTGTTGTTGTTCCAAATACGTTCCCTGACTTGGTGTTATGGACAGTAAATTGGTTAATTTCATCTGATCCTATTCAATGACTAGTCGAGTATAGTCAAGTTATAATTCTTACCCACTTCACTACCCAAATATACCACTATTAGAGGGTTTATTCCACCCATTTCTGGTGATATTAGGGATAGGTGATTACTGGATTTACCACATTCATCAAAATGGCTGGAGATGAAAACCGTGTCCGCACTTGTGGGGATACATCCTCGTGCAATCGTACTTAATCCCAAATAGGCTCGAAGATACACAGTGATTCGTCCCAAAATAGGGTGCCAAAAAACCAACCAGATTTGGTTGCTGTAGTTTTCTGTTCCAAAGTAAAAGGGGTGGGTGACTCGGATCTCCCGTGAGCCCGTCAGCTTTGCGATTCCTGGTAGAGGGGCCTATCCCAAATCCCCTTGTATGGTTTAGGCTCATGGCCTTAGTTTCTAACCAATGATATCCTGAATAGCTTTAGTTGGAAATCGCAAGTCTTGATGTCATTCCTTATTATATTTTCGAGGTCCACAATATCCAAGAAGTTACGGATGAAATCACGGTTTGTTGCGGCTGTTTGCATGTAAAATGAATGTGGTCGCTGGCTTTATCTCCATCAAAAAAGTGGCTCCATTTAGAAGTTGGTCACAAAAAAGAATGATGTAATTCTCAGGGTTTTGTTTGGGGGACCCAAAACAATACGCAAATCGCCTGAGAATTGAAGGAGTGCATGTCTGGCAAATTTGTACAGTACATGGATGGTTTACCAGTTTTGAAGCCCTAGCTGTTCGTTTTGGAGAGTGACAAGTGCAATTATCAAAAGATAGAGATATTCCACCAGCTGGGCTCATCAAATTCATGGAATCCCCATTTATACCCTCTGGTAAATTAACATGGTTATGGAAAACCACAAAATTCTAAGGGATCAATCATCACCTAGAAACGGGCCATCTATACCAATGTAAGATGCCCCGAGGGTAAGCCATGTTCAACCCCATTAAACCCCATGAATCTCAATTGAGCAATGTCCAAAACCTCTGTCGTCCCTTTTCCGATTCCCGCCTGCGGTTGTCACGATAGCTGGTGAAACAGTCTACCGACCGCCATGGCGGGTTACAAAAGTCCACCTCGAATCGGTCCTAGCTGACCAAACGCCTTACTGACTGACTTCACACCAGTCACGCCAGCATTCCTGAAGATCGTGTCAACTTTCTCCATTTCAGCTGGTGATGCAAAAAGGAGTAAGCACCGTTGCCAACACCGGATTGTGCACCCAAACGGGAGCTGAGATTTTGCTTCAGCAACAAGTCCAAAGATCTGTGCATATCGCTTCACTATGGCCTGGTGCCATCCTGACAGTCGCAAAAAATTGAACCCATTCTCATCAATCCAACTATCAGCTAGCTCCCAAACCTTCGCCTTCGCATCATAGTGAAAACCCCACCCTGGAGTTGTAGCAAGGAAATGTTGAAAAAGCTGGTAGCTACTGAGCCAAAGCGGCTTTGCATCAGCAGCTGTGGTTAATTGAACTAACCAGTTGTGGAGAGGAACAAGGCAGTCACCCAGGTTATGCTCGCCCGGAGGTTGCAGCAGTCGTTGGATCCCTACTAGACTAACAGTCTCCGTCAGATTCCCTTGGTCACGTGGCTTATCCCACTTGCTATCATCCTGGCTAGAAACACGAGGCTTAGCTTCTACACATCGAAGTCCAAAATGGACCAACATCCTGTGAAAATCCTGACATGCTTGAGTACGTTGTCCAAGTTCATATTCCAGGGCAATTCGTGCCCAGTGAACAGCGGAGGGCAAATGATGTCTGGCATCAGCTGCCAACTGATCGGCATGGTTGTTGCCCGCAAAGGCCCACCTTTCAATGACATCAGAAACCTCCATCTGCTGATGGGAAGCAACCTTCATCACTCGCTGGAAAAAGCCTAGAGATACTGCGCGCATGACAAGGCTATGGAGTCTGGTCCACAAGTCATGGTCATTCTTTCTGGACGAGGGTGGTCCTTTGGCACCGCTTGCAAACGCTCGGATTCGTTTGTACACGTTGTCATTATCTGTCCAAATCCAAAAAGGCTTACTTGCGTAAATCCCATATCGGAAGGCAGCAATGGCGCTGGTGATCTCAGCCCTCTGTGTGGTGTGGAAAAGACCAACAACTCCTCCTGCAGCAACTGGGGCAAAACTCAAATCCGGCAAGACTGCAGCTGACACCGCCCAAGTGGCTAACCTGGCAGCCGGGCGCTGGGGGCTTGTACATGAGCCGTCCGTAAACAAGTGAACAACTTCTGGTAACTCCAAGTCAGGAGTGAACAGACCAGTGGTGTCTGGGATGGTTAACAAAGACTGACGGAACTGTCGATCCGCGACGCCCTCAACAAACCACCCATGGAGGTAAGTGCACTCTGGTTGTCTACGCAGGTATTCCCATGTGGCAGGGGCAACCTGGGCACGCAGGTCAGAGAAACCTTGGCAGTCAAACACTCGGTGAGGAACACTGTCTTCACATTCACAGTATGGGCAATACTTGTCTGGAATCTTTCCCGCATGAATTTGTTTGTTCCGGGTGTAAAAGGTCCCGTTCATGGCAGTGCGCAAAAGGCCCACACCATCAACTGCAAACATGGCCTGAGTGGCTTTGGAGGTGGCAACATCAACTCTTGTGAGACCCTTAAACTCTTGGCGAGTTTCCATGAGAGAACCCATCATGGCGGCCCAAGCGGAGATCAATCGAGCTCGCACTAGCTGGATTGGGGCATCAAGGATGTTCCACAAAAACCCTTCATGATCTACAACAAAACCATCTCCTGACCATTGCCAGTTCAGCTGGTGGAGCCGGCTCAGGAAGACACCGGCAGGGCCTGGGTCAAAATGCCGGGGCGGATTGGTCACAAGGCTGGTCAAAACAGGAAAAACAGTGTCAGGGACACAATGGTCTCGAAAGGCCAATATTGTTTCCTGGAACACATAAAACCCTGGGTCACTACGGGGAGGCATCAGCAGGCTTTGGAGAATGGGGGAGGCACCCTTCTTATTCCACTGCATACACTGCATGACGGCTGACCTCAGTTTGGCAAGGTGTTCAACGCCTAAAGCAACCCCTGCAACTCCATGGAGGCACCTGGGCCACGCAACTGTGGTGATTGCTCGGATTTTCTGGTCTTGCGGAGCTGGGCTTCGGTACAACTGGCTCCAAAAGGCACGAATTTTGGCAAGGCGTGATCTGACAGTGTAATTGGTCAACTTACGGGTGTAGTTGACATGCCCTCCCAAATCAGCTGAGTGATGGCAAACTTTCCTTCCGCTAGAAGTGAGAAACTTGCGATCTTGGCTTTGGGTGGCCCAAAAATATGACTTTTTGGAGTCAAGCTGAACATCGATCATGGCCGCAAAACGTTCCATAGCTGCATAGGTTCGGTTGGTGACTTCTACACAAGTTGACTGGGTTTCCCAATTATCCACAAACGACACCACTTGGGTGCCTACAACCTCTGCCTCTACCATGTGATGCAAGGCGATGTTGGTCAAGACCATTGCACATACTGACAACGGGTCTCCCTCTGGGTATCCCGTGCAAGCAGGAACAGAGCTGGAACATGATCCATCAACGATGAAGTGGCGTTCTATGCATGATATGGCTCGGTGCCATGTGCGTACAAACTCCAACGGCAACCCAAGGTGAATGGCACATGCATAGACAACTGGGCGCGCCAACATGTTGAACGCCTTGACGACGTCAGTGACAAAGCCAGACAAAGGCTGACCAGACTGGATGCTTGCTTCGATCTCGGCTGCAATTCGCCACCAGATCGAGGTGGCTGATCTGTGCGGCCGGCTGCCGCAAAGCCCGGCTGGGGCGATCTTGTCAAGAAATGCCAACACTTGCTTCGCACGAACAGTGGCCCACGTGCGATAGGTCAATGAGAGGATAGTGATTGGCCTATAATCTTGGGGTCCCTGCGCATCACTTGACTTCTCAACTGCTGTGATATGGCCATGCATGATTTCTTCTGGCCACTCTTGAACGCCCACATCACATTGGTTGATGAGGTGGACCAACTGGGACTGGAGAGGCTCAGACAGGCGCAGGAGGTCTTCTCTCGAGACTCCATCAGGTCCTGCAGAGGTCTTGGCTTTCTTGCGGCGAACTGTGTCATGCCATGTCATAACATCAAGAGGAGCCATGGTCATGGTGGTTGTCGGTTTCGGGACTTCGTTGACCAACCGCCGCACAAAAGGGGCCCAGGCATCATCAGGCATATCAACATGTCTCTGCCATCTCGGCGCCCACAAGTCATGGAAAGCATTGAAGACTTCCTGTTTGGATGCTTGCATCTTGTCTTGGAAAAGCTGATCGCCTACTTCAAGGTGAGCTTCCTCAGAAAGGACAACTTTACCTGGGGAGTGTTCCGTGATATTCAGCCATCCATGGACGGATCCAATTTCTTGGTCAAGGACAAACACATTAGGTTCATACAGGACCGACAAACCATCTTCGGCGACTTGGGTGACAATGGCAATTGTTTTGGTGACAACGGACTGGACGGGCATAGACCTGGGCTTGGAAACATCGGCATATATCGCATTCGGGTTGTCAACCCGTCTCTGCTTGGCTGTCTTCTGCCTATGCGCATTGAGCATCTTTTCCAGTGACTGGAATTCTTTCTGAAAGTCCTTGAAGATCAAGGCTGCTTGTGCCGGGGTGGGAACCTGGCGTGGCAAGTGGACAGGAGCATCTGCTGACACATGGGAGCGGCGAAGCCATGCAGCAGGGAAACCCCCTGGAAAACCGGATGCACCCCTGATGGACTGCCACAACGTCTGGCGGTGGTGGACATTGGAAGGACTTTGGGACGGACATTGCACTAACTTGGTGAGGCTTTGCAGTCTCCGCAACTGACGGCACCATTGGACATGTTGGTAGCACTCCCCATGGTACTGAATCTGAAACTCTTGCTTGCGGGATGGCTTGAGGGGAGCAACAGGATGTCGTACTAATGATGGCTTAGTGACAGAACAACGGCCTTTCTGGGAGTGCAAAAGTCCAGGTTTGCCTTGAGCCCGGAGGGCAGCGTCAACTTCACTTTCCATGGCCTGAAACACCTGAGGGATGGACTTCGGAGGTTCAGCGCCTTCTGGCCATTGGAAGTCTGCTGGGACGTCGGCCCAGGGGAGTTTGTGAGGCTTAAACCAAATTGGTGTGGGTACAAAAGGATCCAGCTGGGCAAACTTGGCATACACAACTGCGTGATCAGGGAAGAATGAACTGCAAACATGAACAGAGGTCAACTTCGACAACAACTCGGGGGAGATCCAAACAAGATCTTTGGTGGTGGTGTTTTTGCATGTCTTGGCAACTTCTTGACCCCACCGTGTGGCTGCGACCTCTTGGATTTCTCGAAAACCATGTTGGCGCCATATCTCAAACTGCTCAAGATCCTCAGTGGTGGCATTAAAATCCCCCATGATGGCTCTGTAACCTCGAGATTGCAAGACGATTCGCCTGGTAAGGTTTTGCAGCAAGGTGTCAGTTTTGGTCTTGGTGGCACGGGTGTGGGCATCCCTGGCATACCCATAAAACGTCCCAACCTTGATCCAATTGTTTTGAACATGGATGGCACTAGCCACAATTCTAGCGGTATCCCAGCTTGCTTGGTCCCAATCCGCAGTCAGGGCGCGGACAGGCTGGTTGCTAAGGACAGCAACACCACTAGCTTTGCCTCCAATCGTCCCGATGTTGGTACTCAGGGACGGGGCAGCGGCCCCATGGTGAACCCTCCATTGTGATCCTTGGTGTTTGAGTTCAAGTCGAAATTTCTGCAGGCCAGCATGGGTCAAATGGGATTCAGAGATGCCCCAAATCTGGGGGTCAGTGTCTTCTCCAGGAAGTGAGGCATAAATATCCCCTTTTCCCAATGCTCCTGAGGGATTCGTGGTACCCAGGATGGGCCCAGGATGGGAAGCTTCGCCTACTCTTGCAACTGTCATCAAAATGATGAACTTCATTAAAGCAAAAAGAGGCCAACCAGGCCAAAACCCTGCAGTGCGGGGCAAGGAGCGGCTTCTTCGGCTACTCATTGTTGGTGCGGCTGCACAATCTGTACACTTGGCAGGCACTACTCGGGAGGAGGAAAACGGATGCTGCAGCGTCAGTGCTGATGGCTTCAGCACCCGCTGTGTTTGTCATTCATGGCGTGGCTTCTTAGCCTGCTCTTGGCTCAAGAGAAGGCGTTCGATCTGCATCAGCTGTTGTTCCATCTTCTGATCCAAATGGGACTTGAGGTCAGTGGATTGCTGATCAACTTTTTGCTGAAGGTTGGTGATCTGTGTTTCAAACTCCTTGTTTTGACCCTCTTGCTTGTGGTGATGGGCCTGGATGGACATTTCCATCATGCTCATACGCTGTTCTAAGTCCCCAACTCGATCGTCATGGGCCATGGGAGTATCACCATCGTCAAGGTGTGTGGCTGGCTGCTTGGAAGATGCTGGCAATTTGCTGATGACCTTGGCGACAATCATATCAATCTGGTCAGTGCGAGGCGGATCAGATACTTTGGCCTGCTTGGTCGGGCCCTGATAATGCTTCCACGGGTCATCAACACCCCAAGGGTCATGGGAGCTGGTGGCATCTCCTGACGTCGTCAGGGCAGCAATTGTTTTGGCTGAACCCTGGATGTCTATGTTGGGCTGGAGGGTTCGAGGTGCCTTCTTCACAACCTCAGTGATGAGAACATCAGCGTGTTGGAGTTGATAGACCTCAAAGGGAGGTCGGGAGGTGGCTTGGATCTCCCACTGGACCCCCAATCCATTGGGCGCTCTACTCTTTGGCTGACAGGGCCGAGCTGGCCATTGCCATTGGGCAAAGAGCTTCAAAAGGGCAGCTCGGTTGGTTCCATGTGGGAAAGGACCTGCATGGAATGTCAACAACTTGTCACTATCCAAGAAAGGTGTGGTTGGCTTGTGTTGCTTGTGAACTGCTTCAGCGTCTCCAAGGGAGACACGCAGGCCAAACCGCCTTCCACTGCGAACCAGGCAATTCCACTGGGATGTAGACTGTGATGCAAGGGTGGCTTGCTGTTTGTCAGCCTTGAGCCATATGACCCTGAATGCCTGGTCAGGCGAGCGCCCATCCACAGCCCTGGGCTCAAGGTAAATCCCTGAATCCCCTGAACTTTGTAAATCCAGCATGGACCCTTGGTGCTCCAAACGAAAGCATGTCATATACAACTGTGCTTCACTGGGTCTGCATTTGACCAATTTCTCCGTCAAAAACTGACGGTCCCACACGTCGATGATCGGGCTATGGCCCTGTTTTGACTGTAGGCAAGGCACAGCATCAATGATGTGCTTGATCGGGCGCTCAATGAACTTGGCCCAAGTGACTCCTTCGAGTTCGTCACGGTATGTCACCGTTCTCAACACCTGGTTGCCTACCTCGTCGACCTTAGTCTGGGCATCTGGAGTTGATCGGGACACAACTTGGGATCCCAACTGGATCAATCGTGCTGTCAGGAGGATGGCTTCTCCGGTTTTTTCGCAACGAGCAGGGAAGCGAATGACCTCTCCGATCCCTTCAAGAACCGGCTCTTGATGATCAACCACAATGAGCCCAAGAGCTGCTTTTGAAATTGGCTGACCATTTCGGATATATGGAATCACCGATGAGGCTTGGATCACCACAATACCCCTTGCCTCTGGGCCAATGGTACTGAAGGCAATTTGGCTCAAACCTACTTTTGCTTGGTCACAGAAGATACCATCAGGTATACTCACATCATCAGCGGTGATCTGAATGGTCTTTTTTGGGTTGCTTCTGATCCTTTGCTTTGCGCTGCTTATCACCAAAAGGTTTCGGTTGCTGTGCTCGTGAGTCAATGGCTGTCTGCATTTCAGATGGCAGGACCAGTTGTAGTCGAGGTGTCAACTGGTTGGCAAGTTGTTTGATCTCTCGCCAAGGTTCTTTGGATCGCAAGGCTCTGGCAATTGGTTGGCGACCTAACTTCGTGAGGACGGCAGCTGTGCGTCCTTCAACTTCGCTATCTGGGACACCCCTGGACGTGAGCACCTCAGCAAGTTGGGACTGAACATCATTCCCCATTGTTCCACCAAAACAGAGATCCAGGGGAAGTACATGCTTGTGTGCAAGATCATGGGTATGCAGATGGTGTTCAAACAACCCTCTCCATGCAGCTGCAGTAACCTCATCAACTGGAGTCGGCTTGAAACCCTTGGTCAGGAATGCGGGGTCAAACAGAGCATTGATAAGCCATCCTACTGCCTGAAACCCACAATCGTTGGGAAAAACATGGCCAATCGTTGTGGTGAAAACTTCAAAATGGTTTCCCAGACCTCGTGATGCAATGGTCATCCAATCTTTTCCACCCGGGGTAGTGACAATCTGGATTGTGCCTTCATGAAGGTGCAAAGCAACTGGATACCAGTGGTGAGAGACCCACAAAGCAGTGACAATGACTCCTGGAGTCGCATCAGCTGGAGCAAGCATGCACATCCATCGCTGGAGCATCGGTTCAAGTTCATCATCCTCAGTGAAAGCAGGGACCCGGAAGATCGGTCCAGAGGCGGTTGTTCCGGCAGCTGTCATCATCTTCAGGTAAAATTCCATTTCATCATCAGCTACCCATGCTTCTTGCCCAAAAAGGACCTGCAACCTTGTTGCCTCTTCATATGAAACCAGGGACGGTGGCATGGAACCCTCAACACAAGAGTGCATGGTGCCACAATTGATCATTTCATGAACGAACAGTTGCTGGAACGGGGTCGTGGTGGCAGCACTCCTCAACATCGTACCTACACAAGTGTTCACTCGGATGGGCTGGTGCATAGATCTTAATTTGTCCTCAGCGACAGTGATGGACCCGACCGTTGTGGCTTTCGGAACTCGGAGGAAAATCGGTACCTTGGCCTGAGTATGAATCACCTGGACAAAATGAGAATCACTCACATCACCGCCCCTCTCGGACTCAGCAGGTTTGTGTTCATCAGGAGTGTCAAGTTGCTCAACACACTGGAGTACAGCTTGGGTGAGAGGTCCATCATCATTCGGGGTTTCCCGTGGCTTGACCTCGACATCAATACCTGGGGCGTCAGGAAGTGAGCTTGATTTCGTAGCAAAGGCATTGATACCCCCACTGGCATGGAAAGACAGGGCATGTGTTGGCAAACCTTCAGCATGGACAGAGTCAGGTGCACCACTCTCATCGTTCTGGGGTCTGGGAACTCCCTCCGTCTCGTGTACTTTCTGCTTTTTAAAAGGGGGGAGGGGCCAGGATCATCGGATGTGATCCCTGGCATGGCCTGAAAAAACATGGGTTGGGCTGCTTTTGAACAGGCATGATCATGTGGTTGGTTCACTACACCTGCTGCTGCATCACAACGGTCATTGGCATCATCAACAACGATCGGAACAGCTATGGTGTCAGGCGGAGCGGCAGAGCTGTTGCCCAACTGGGCGGTGTCCATTTCCATGTCAACACGGGCTGCAGTGTCTGCCATTTCCTGAGAAAAGCCCTCAATTGGGTCACAGGTCTCGGCTGGTGGCACATCGTCCCCACGTTCATCATGGCGCGTCATCGGAGAAGATGCCTTGGGAACACAGGTTGAAGAAGTCACCTTGGATGCAAAAGCTTGGAGTCCTCCATCGTGATTGACTCCATGGATTGTCTGGTGCACACCAAAGGTCTCGCTCGTACCAGATGCACTGAAAGATGAATTGGCACACACGTTCAGAACCAATTGTTTCCTGTCTGGCATCGTCAGGCAATCACTTACTGTATGCATAGCACGATTACACTGGGTGGGGCCATCGGTGACGGGAGCACCAGATGGCATGGCCTGAGGTGGGGTACGGGAGGGGACTGACTGACTGTTCGGCAGTTCCTTGGGTGCTGAGCAAGCTTGGGTGACTTCCACATCAGTTGGTTGGCGGTCAGCATTTGTAGAGACTTCTACATGGTTGCAGGGATGTACTGACAGGACACCTGGAGACACATCAGCCTCATGGGGAGGAGAGGTATGTTCTGCACCTACTACATCACTGACACTCTTCGCACGAGTTCCCGCTGCCGGATGCAGCTCTGAGTTCACATGGGTCAGGGGGGAGGGGCCAATGGTGACAAGAGCATCCAATGGCTTGGCCTGTAAAACCATAGGAAGGGGGAGTTCTTGCGGCTCCATCGCTCTGTTTTCCTTGGGTTCTTGGGGCCCGGTCCCTGGCTGTTTCTCTCCAATCTTCTCAGGTTCTCGGGTCCTGGGCCCTGGCTGTTGCGTCTTTTTCTCGGGTTCTGGGGGCCCGGTCCCTGGCTGGTTGTCGATTTCTTCCAGTCCTCGCGTCTGGTCCGCTTTCTTGTGTGTCCGCAGATCTTGATTTTTCGGGTCTTTCCGTCCCGTCCGGTGGCTGTTTTCATCTTCTTGTCTGGTTTCCCCAATGGGAAGAGCTGGCCCCGATTGGGCTTGGGCGCTTTGGCCAATTGCTTGGTGAACCCTGGACATGAAAGATTGGACGGATGCATGTTGAGCTAAGGCCGGCTGGTCACGCTGCATGGCTGTGAAAACAGTGCCAAAGTGATTCCACAGGAAGGTTTCCGGCAACACCTGATGGCCGTCAAGATTTCCTACCTCTGACATCAGATGGGCTACTACCCAGCATGATTGGACTGGTGTGGCCATTTGGCCAAGGCCACTGATGGCCAATCGCAAGTTCGGCTTCCACTGTCGATCCGGTCTGGCTCCATGAAGGATACTCATTTCCCATGGGTGCATATGTCGTGTGTTGGGCAATGTTCCCAAATAGGTTTGGATGGTTCCATTGGTGGGGATCAGAGCTCCAAAAATCCCTTTTTCACGAAGTCGCTGTTCATTGAAAGCAAAAGCTCGGCAGCCACATGGGCAAGCTGCCAATTGGTTAGCCCAACCATGCAACGCAGTTTTGAGGGGCTGTCCCAAGTCGACAATGTTCCTATGCAACCCATCAAACTCCATGAACTTATTGGTTTCATACCGATCCAAACAAAGTTGGTTCATGTCATACTCATCCCAACCCGGACAGAATGGCAAGACATCCCCAAGGACAGGTGGTATGGACAAAACTGGCAACGGTCGGATGTGGATTGGTGGCAGCTGTGGTCCTGTCAAAAGACACCACCACCGATCTCTCTTGGCCGGCATCAGTGAACTGAGATGCAAATCCGTCTGTGCAATGCTGAACCCTGTCAGGGCACAAAACTGCTTCAACAACTGCTGCACTTCAGGATCTCGTCCTGCTCCAGAAACACATTCTAACAACACGCTCCAAGACCTGAGCCAGAATGCCATTTCCAATACCTTGACTAGACAACCTGACCTCGGGTCACCTGATTGGCGTCTGTCTCCCAACTGGCTCCATGGCTGGCATGAGAAGCCAGCAGAAAGGAGTGATGGTTCACTGTGAGCTGCGTGGATTCCTGCGATCACCTCAGGTTGCGAGATGTCGCCAACCAAGATGTTCTGCTGTCCTTGACGCATCTGAAATTTGCACAACTCGTCACTCTTATCGTTCACTGCCCTAATTGAAAGTCCACAGCTTTGGATCCCTTCCCCCATAAGTCCTATCCCAGCACAGATTTCGATGGCATCATTGTACATACCCTGAGTGGGAATCCGATGGGCTAGTTGATACCCCTTACTGATGTTCAGCTGGAAACGTGGAGATGAAGTCACAACTTCGGCCTGAAGGAAGGAAAACACCGGTGCATTGGTACATTTCCCAGTTGCAAGGAAAAGCTGTCGAGACACCACTGATCTGAAAAGATGTTTGGCCCCTGCTGGGTCAAAGACGATGAGATTGGCTTGAACATTCACCGTGTCACCAGGTCGTATGGCACTCCAACATGGCTCTACGTGTAGACCTTCAAACCCCATTTCTAGATCGGCCCTCCCAAAGTTCGGCTAGCTTAGCCTCACTGCTGAAAAGCTTTGGGCCCGAGGCTCTCTGTCGTCCCTTTATACTGCCTGGTTGATAGGGATTCTCACAATGGATTATGATCATCTTCAATATATCAAGGGTAGCATGACCCCGAACTAATCAACCAACCACCAATTATCAACTACATAACGTGTCTATATATATATATTAAATACATACATATCATACATATCCCTAAATTCTTGATGCTTAAAACATCTCAAAACTTTAAAGAAAAACCGAAGCTACGATTGACACCGCATAGAAAAATCCTCAACCACCCGGGGGGGTTCGGCCGCCACGGTGCTTCAGCAAGGACTCCAACTCCGCTCCCACCATGGCGGCGGCAGCCAGGATCTGCCCTGGGTGTCCTGGAGTGGTGGCATGGCGATTTCATGGGGATTCAACATGATCCAACCAATTTCAACCATCAAAATACATCAAAATTGGTGGTTTTAGATGATTTTAGGGATTTCACATGATGTAACCATCCAAAATGGATAACTTTAATCATCCAAAACGGGTGATTTAAACCAAAATTGCAAAAATTTGACCCGGTTTTAGGAGAGATCATTCGCAGATGGATCCAAAATGCCTGATTTTCAGGAAATTCATCAACTCTCATCTGGGATGTAAAGTGGTTTTGTGTAGAACATGACAAACAAAACTTGGAACATAGGGGGCGTGTCAACTGTTCAAAAGTGAACCAAAGAGGGAAAAGGACATCTTGTGACATCTCTGTCTGCACGACTGAGATTTATACAAATATAAATCTCGGTATCTCCTAGGCAAAGTTGACGACTCGTTGCACCCCATTTAAGATGTAGATCCTGAATGACATCTCCGCGTTGCTTCAAGGAACACCACAGCCTCCAGATTGTTGCCCTCAATCCCAGCTTGCGGTTGACTAAATTCTCCATGTTCACTCTTTCTGGTCTCCTGGTATCTTCATTTCTAGTAACAAAGTCCAAACTCTCAACATATCTCAACTCTGAAAAACTCTCATATCCCTTAGCTCCTTCTAAATCTCCTGTCAGAATCACCCCATCTTCGCTCCTTTCACTTCTCTCATCACCGGTGACTCCCTGAGCCGCAGCAGCAGCTCTCGCCCCATCGGCAGCGGGACCCCCGGGGCCCCGTGGAGGCCGTCGCCGTCGAAGTCCGCGGCGAAGAAGGGCCGCCGTGCGCGGCGCGCCAGCAGCCGCGCGGCATCGAAAGGCGCCAGCTGCGGTAAGGGAAGGTCTACCACCTGCTCGGAAGGTCTACCGGGTCTGATCGGCCAAACTTTGGTGCCGGTGGTTTTCTTCGTAAACATTAATAAACCAATAGTGACAACTGCAATAGTTACGCCATAATAGTGATAGTTATGTTTGTCGGTTTATTTACATTACCATCACATACTATCACCATGATGTCCAATCGTTCAGCTATGTATAAACCAACTAAGTTGCACATGGGGCACCACTTTGTGGGCTGCAGCAATGACCTTTCTTGGCTGGTCAACTGAATCTTCCTCCAGAGTGGCTGCAACAAAGTGGATGAGAAACCATCACATTCCCAGGCATCCAAACCACCACCTCAGACTACCAGCAAATCATTGGCTGGAAATGGGAAATTTCCAATCGGCGAATCAGGCCCCCTGTGACCCCCTGCGGAAAGCATGTTTTATTGCTAGGTATGAAAGATGCCTACACACCAACATGCCAATTAAGCAAACTTCCACCAAGGACTACCTGGTTGGGACTGGTGGTCGCCATATGTCGCCCGCGGGCACCTTGGAGTATCCCATGGCCCATTGGCCATGCAAGGGGTCGCGTGCTGTCAGCAGCAGATGCAAATGGGTAGTCTCGGCCAGTAAATGGGACCTCAGGCACTTCGACTTCTCTACAAATCCAGGGGGTGGAAATGATGTTTGCCGCAGTTTTTGGAGGTTGGATCTTTTTGGAGGTTAGAAATTTCGATGTCTGAAGGAAACAAATCAATTTATGCGTGTAGGTCAGAATTCGGTACTACAAAACAGACCATAGCTGTTTTGTGTCTCCATTTCAGGAAAACCCAAATTATGGGTACCCAAACTGGACCAAAACATGGGTATGGGTACAATATGATATGGGTATAACATGGGTATAATATGGGCTATGGGTGTAAGTTTATAAGCCATATCATCCATATCCATATTCTGCCCATATCACTTCTTGGTGGCTATGACTCTGGCTGGTCGTCACTGGAATTCACTGGAAACATACTTGGTCTATTGTTAAACTGATTTGTAGTTGAGGGACCCATCTCAAAACATGAAAGTCGAATGACTTCATCATCCCAAGCAAAAATGCGAGACAGATGATAGGATATTGACCTTTAGGTTGAAAACCATCCAAAAAATGTGTTTCACCCATCCAAAAGAGTGAGATGGGAAAAGCACATCCCTCGGTGATTTCGCCCAGCTGCAGCATCTCACTACTCTCCAGGTCCTCGCTGAAACCATCCACCACCAGCAACCATGGACGCCTGGTTTAGAGGCGTCCAAACCTGTGGTTTTTTTGGGGATTCAAAGGGGCAAAACATGGGATATAGAATAGTATAGATCTATAAACCAACGTAAACCAGCGATCCCTGGCTCTGAGTCCATGGCTAAGCTTTTTGACAAGGAAGCGGATATCAAAAAACACTATCTGGTTCCTGGTCCATAGCGAATCTTACTTACCCTGTTCAATAATAGCAGGGTAATTATCTCATCAAATCCCCATTATTGCTGGTCTAAGCAATCTCAATATATGTTTCATCGTTCGATCATGTTAAATCCCAAAATGTGTGATGTGTTCCTCCCAATTGATGGTCAAATCTCATGGTTCCTGCTTTCAAATTCCACGATCTCCATACAATACCACCCTGTCTTTGTTGGCTAAACTCCATCCCCCAAGAAACCAACAGAAACGAACATGGAGTTCCAATTTCAGTCGATTCTCTTGCTCCTTTGAGATGGTCCAATTCAGTTGGTTCGATCCACAGAAGAATGGGCATGGCGGCTTGTGGTTGCTTAAAGCCACCTTAGAAGTCCCATTGAACCTCAGAAAAGCCACCTTTTTTTCCAAATAATGTTAAATCCCATGGTAATCATGTTCTTATGTTTTTCTCACGGGGGATGGTTAAATCCCAATATGTGTCTCCTCATTCTGGTTGGTTCTATACCCTCCATTTTATTCGTTATAAAAATCCCCAATCATGATATATCTCTATGATATCCTGAGTTTTCAGCTAGCCTTGTTATATCATGTTATATCCAAATGGTGATGTTAATCAATTTCCTGTTTTAATGATATCTTCATTTTTTGCGCATTTAAGGAGTTTCCACATACCGCGCGGCACCACCTCAGTGCATCCACCTCTCGCACCGCCCGCAGCAGCTCCACGCTGCCACCAGCGGCGTGCCCCAGCTGCTGCAGCAGAACAGCCAGGAGACTGCTAGAAGCCACCTCCCAGAGGCCAAGAAACGTCAAGAAATGCCGGATTTGACCAAGAAAAATGTGGAGTTGACTGGTATGACTTTGAACTGATGTGAACTGTCAAAGCTCGTTTTTCTGATGGTTCAGCTCAGATTTTCCTGGTGCCCATTCTTGCTTGGTGAAATAGTTCGATCAATCCCCATGTTTGATGTCTAGATCACAACCTTTTGGTTGGTTGAATGGTTCATAGTCAAACCACTTTTTTCATGTCAATTCACCATGTTTGAATGTGAAATCATTCTGCAGTAAATCCCAAGTTTTTTCTGGTCAAAACCCAGCTGCTGACAGCCAAAAACCATTCTTGTCAGATTTACGTCCCATTTTCATTGGTTAAATCTTCGTGTTTGTGTACAAATTACCATTATCCCCAAGGAAAGCTAAAAACCTAAGGGTGACTAGCTGGGAACCGCCATGATATTGCTTAGGATTGTCCAACACAAAAAGCTCTATATGGTCTATATAGTTCCACTGCTCCAATGGATCTAACCTCCAGTCACTTGAACAATCTTGAATTGGTAAATCATCGAACTAAATGGGTCATTTATACCATAACCACTTTCCAGATTACGAAAGGGTAATGAATAGATGAAGGTTTCCTAAAATGGGGGTACCCCAAAATCATCCAAAACTGATTATTATCCATGGGAAAACCAATGGTCTGGGATACCCGGGATACCCATCCCCCATGGTATTTCAGGGGTGAAGTTGTGAACGCTTTTTGTAGCTTATCAAAAACTATTCCCAAGTTCGGGGCTATAGAATGAGGTTGCTGAGTTCCACTTTTTCCCCAAATTGGCTAAGCTACAAAATGCTCATTGATTTCATCAACCTTGATNGGGCTATAGAATGAGGTTGCTGAGTTCCACTTTTTCCCCAAATTGGCTAAGCTACAAAATGCTCATTGATTTCATCAACCTTGATATGGATTGGATTTTCCAATGCTACAAA
>BGPT01003187.1:36778-50804 GCA_003297045.1 Symbiodinium sp. clade C Y103 | reverse complement strand
CCCCTGATCGATACAGATTCAGGTGAGAAGGCCATCATATGCACAAATGAAGGGGGTGACTGTGGCAGATTGTGTTTTTCCCTGCCTCAAACAAATTCACGTCCAGCCATTGCTCAACCCGAAAATTGAATTTGAATGGTTTTGGTGGGTTTAATGCCAGCCTTGAGCAAACTTAGAGCAGACAAAAGCATTGATTGAATGCTGGTGAATTGAGGCAGGTTTGGGAGACCAATAGTGTGTATATACGAGTGTGTGTGTGTGCGTGTGTACAAATGTGACAACATCTTTTGTTGCAATGATCAAGGACATACATCTAACATATTCAATTTAGAAGAATATGGTCTCCTTTCTAACCAGTGCTTTGCATGCAAAACAATGTGGCACAGATCATGCAATCCCATGTTGCTATCACCATCACTTCATTTCTAATCATTCTCACCATCATCATCATCATCATCATCATCACCATTTCAGCTGTGGTTTCCTCCTAATGAGCTCATCCACTGAGCATTCCTGGCGAAATGCTTATGTGTATCGCACACAGAGCTTGACTAAGCAACGCACTTTGGTTAGTTTTTCTGGCAATTTGATTTCAATCTCACTTGCTGTGTTACTTGCGCGTGACAGGATACATTGGGTGTATCATGGATTTTCATGGTACTCGTACAAGGAAAAAGGTAACTTTGCGGGTGAAGCCGTTCGCCACTTTCGTACTTCTGTGTTGGTTGACAGAAACCAGTTTCATCATGTTTGTGGGATCCTACTTAAGTTTTCCAAAGCTGAAATTGATTTCAATATGAACATGCTGACATTCTCCCTTCTCACTGTCGGAGACGGGGAGACACTCGTGATTACCTCGACATGACTACCCAACGGTGGAAGAATGTGATGCCCAACAGTCCCTCATGATTTCGAATAATTAATTTCGAAATGCTAGCTTTGGGCGCGTGCAGCCCTGAATCTCAGTGCAACTCCTTTTTTTTTGAAACGGAGTTTTCTCAAAACGAAGCACTTTTCTGTGAAAGCCAGTCTACATGTCCAAGCGAAGAAGGCAATGCCAACAGCGTCGTGTCTCACTCTGCTAGTGTTGGGCCAGTCGTCCTTTTCAGATTTATGCAGCACATTTGAGGTGTTGCCAGAACTGCGAGATTTCGGATTGCGGAAAGGTCGTTGCCTCTTGGAGAAACTGGGCTGGATTCTTCACATCAGATGTGATGGCACATTTGGATGGAGATTGGTGACATGAGGACATGCAACGAGCTTCTCACATGTGTTTGATCAAAATGGAAATTCAAACCAGATTCCTTTGAAAACTGACACATCCATACTTGAAGTATCTTGAAGAGAATATGGCAGATGCAGGAGTGTCTAGAACTTGTGAGTGCATGTATTGGACCTCCGACGCCACTTGAAAGCGTATGAGTATCGTGACAGGAAAAGGTGCTTAAAGGAAGTTTCAAAGAACGGTTCCTTCACGGATGTCCTCACACAGTTTGTTTAGGTCTAGGTAAAAGAGGGGTGAGCCCCGATCGAACGAACGATTCAATAGGGAGATGATGATCAACAGCTCAAGGATATGGTTGTGTTTTTTTTGTTGGGGTTCCCAGGGCTGTAGTTGAAAAGCCTGATGATTCTGATGAAAATGGTGCAGTGCTGAATTCCAAACTCTCAGCAACAAAGCCAACAGAGCTTAGATCGCCCACACTAGTGGAGAGACAATTGGATACAATTGGTATGAACCCGAAAGTCAGATAAGTGAGCCAGTTGAAAAAAAGCAGTGGAACAGGAACCAAGACACGGGTATGACATGATACGACGATGAAATGAAAGGGTCACAACCTCTAGATGCCCCCATCAGAACATTTAATGTGTGGTGCACTGCTTGACTCAGGAACAAAGGCATGCGCATGGGTGACAACTTCAAGAGCTTCCTGGATGTCGAACAGTGGCATGGCTGCACAGTGGTATGGCTGCCATAGCCACATCAGTGTCAGCGAACGTTCAAAAAAAATGAAGTGCCTCAAGTGTTCCAAGCATCCTAAAGCTGAAACACGGGCCAAACATGTAGGCATATTTGAACAATTTGAACTCCTTGCATGTCTGGGTTGAAATGGTTGGATTTGAGGCTGCACGTTCAAGGAATTCAGGATTCATTGGCCCATTGTACGACTTGCTAGTAGTAGGACGTAGGCTGCCGTGGTCATCGGCTTCACTTCTTGTCGCTGTCGAAATCCAGGTGGGACTTCCTTAAGGTGTTTCTGTTGAGGTCCTTTCTGTTACAATTTCAACCTCGATCTGAAACAGAACTTGCCCCTTTGTTGGGCAAGGCTTAAAGAGTCCTGCGGGAACTGTTTTAGAGGGTAACATGGCAAAAGTATGCAAAAGTGCTGTGGTTGCTTCCAATTCAGGTATACAGAGTCGAACTTCATCAGGAACAGCCAGCAACTCTGTGTGAAACTGAGCGGGCTGGTTGAACAATGAGTATTCCTTTGCAAATGGGAAAGATTTGGCAGCCATTCTGACTGCATGGAAAGGAGTAAAAGCATTGCCAGAATTTTGCGATGATCATTGTACGAGTTGCAATGGCTTTAGCGTTTGCAACCCGAGGAGCTCGCCCAAAGACACGCACACGTGTCGGAGAATCCGGCAGACATCTCAGCAAGGCAAATGCCACTTCACACTAGTTGCCTTTACATCTTCCAAGCGGGATCCAAGTTCAACTTTCCATTGCCATGCAGGTTCACACCTCAGGGTATGTTGTTTTCGTCTTAAGTAGAGGAAGTGGTTTGAAATGTTGATACAAACTGACCGAGATATACGCACGCTAGCTACTTCCGTTGACATTTTGTAGACTGGTGGAACCCCAGGACCTCACAGGTTTTCGACCTGGACAACCAGGTCTTGCTGTCGTTGGCGCCTAGACCTGAGATGGAGACAATTTGCATTCCAAGAGGTTTGGTTTTTGTGCGCCTGTGCAGCTAGTTTGGTTTAGGAGTTTAGGAGGGGGACACGATCCCATTTTCGGGGTTGATGAGTTGATGAGTATGATCCCAGTTCTTGGGTTGATTCTAAGCCAGAACTGAATACGGCGAGATCACTACTAGACTGCAAGTTGCACCAAAGAAACTTCTTTCTATGCCCTACACTGCTGGATACACTGCACATGAAACTCAAATCTATGATTGCAAGCTTCCATTTCAACTTGTTGCAGTGTAGCAGTGTGTTTTTGTTGCTCCTTCCGGTAGATTGCTCATGCGAACGCACCTCCTGCGCTGTCCCTTTTTTGACTACTGAGCGCAAATGAGAGGAAGAACCACCTTTCCCAAGATTTGTGGGTTTGTGTTCGTTCATTTCCTACGGGTCCCTACTTGTTTGGGATGACGCGTCAGCCTTCTTGGCCAACTGGATTTCCACTTTCTCCTCCCGGATTCCTGGTTTGTGTGTCTTCTGACCACTATGAATTAGAAAATATATAAATGTTCTCTTTGATGGTTTAGACAGATGTTTAGACTATGTCATGATGCAAAGAATTGGTTTTGATGGTTCACTCTTGTTTCTTTCTTGCGCCCCAAACAGCATTGCTGTCAGGCTGCTGGGGTCTCGAACTATTTTCACTTAAGGCATTGACTCGTATTGTCACAGGATGTTTTGCAGAAGATTTGTGACAGATTGTTTCCCAATCTTGGATCCTGTCAGGGGATGTAAACAAAGAATGTCAGGGGAAGATTTGTGGAAAGCAGTCTGATCTCCCAATTGGTTTACTTTTCTACCAATAGTTTTTTTTGTCTCCCGATCTCTCTTTCCATTGTCTCTCCCAATCGGTCTAATTGCTCAATCTCGACCCTTGTCCTGGGTGATTTTGAAGCCGAGAGAGAATATATCACTCTACTGACGATGCCGCAATTCGCATCCTGGATTACATGGAGGTGAGGTTGCTCGTGACACTTTTGCAGCCCAATCCCAACGACATTTTGATTTTTTGGGAAGAGACTGAATGGTCTCATGATATCAGCAGATGCGAGATGCCTTTTTGATGGCATTTAGAGGAACGACGTATTTGCTTCTCTTGGTTCCACAATCATGAATTATCCACAATGCTGGAAAGGAAATCAGACGGCTTACTTGTGATCAAAAGCTAACCTACTTGTGTGATCTGCTCGGGTTGCCATGGCTGTCATGGCTGCACATTGGTGTTTGCGACCCAAGGCGTTGCTCCTCTTCGGTGTTGAAGCAAACACGCAAGGTCTCGGCCCTTGGCACATACTCCGTAGCCGTGTGCAAGGAGAACCCATGTTTTTCTGCTTTTAGCATATTTGGGATTCACTGATACTTGTTTGAGTTGTTTCTACTTGTGATTGCTCAAATTGGGTACAGGATTAGAAGTTCGTTCATTGTTCAATTCTGTCAAGGCATCCACCCTTGGGAGAAGAGCGCGCCCATTGGCACAGGCAGGGGTGGCCTTTTTGAAAGCTGAGCTATGATGCTTTCTTTTCAAAAGCTCCGTGGCGCAGCCAGCCAGGAGCATGAAAGGTAGAACTGGATAGAACCGGTAGAACTGATACCGCTGTGAGTCAAGCCACCATGTACCCCATTTGTTTTTGGATGTTCGTGAGGACACCAGCGATTTGATTCATGTCAGTATGAAGCAGTTTTGGAAGTGCTGCAGTGGCTGCCAGGCAGCGAGAATCATCGGAAGGAGCCCCGCATTGTGGCCTCTGTAGAGGGGGGACCTTGATTGGTGGCTGTCGCAAGAAACAAACTCTGTGGACCATGACTTCCTCATCTCAAAAATGTGATTGCCGTTGTCATTGCCCCAATGAATTGAAAGATTTAAGAACAGTTCTGGAATAACGGATAAATTAAAACTTTTTGCTTGCATTTTTTTGTGATGGAAGAGTGAGAAGGAATGTAAAATGTAAAGAGCCCGAGCTTCTCCACTTCCATTCCCACTGGTGAAGCCAGAAATTTGATCCTTCTGTCAGCGTGCATTCTAGTGGGATGCATATGTGGAAGTTGTGCTTCAGACGTGTATGTTTGTCTTCGATTGAGCTTCCTGTTTTGCTTCCCAGGAGTATAAAACGCAACTGCAAGGAGGAAGGAAGCTGAAGCTTTCTGCAGAGCCAGAACGATTTGACACATTGCAGTTGTTTTGTATGATTTATACAAACTGCATTCACGGCCACGAAATACATGGGTCGGAATATGCGCCCTTTATTCAAGTTTGGTTTCCTCGCCAGAAGGGTGGGCGCAGCCACTTGAAATACATCATCTACTTGTACATATTCGTCCTCACCCCGAAACTGTGGTTTACTAGGTATATGTACTGTTGTTGTTGTTGTTGGTGGTGGTGGTGGTGGTGGCGGTGGTGGTGGCGGCGGTGGCGGTGGTGGGGGTGGGGGTGGTGGCGGTGGCGGCGGCGGTGGTGGTGGTGGTGGTGGTGGTGGTGGTGGCAGCGTTTTTTGGTGATAGTTTGTGCATGGTTTCCGCAGAAAACATTGAAATATTTTGCCTTGTTGCAAAGGGGAACCGCTGAAACCTGTCCTGCAGGGTGGGTTTGATTTGCTTGAGCATGAGGATGCTTCAAAAATCATAACCACAGCGCGTGGACAAATTACTGCAGACCGAGCAGAACTGTTCAGTCCGTTGTGTTTGATTACTGTAGCGTTGACTAGCTATTCGGCCTTTCTATTCCAATGGAACAGTGCTTTTCAAACGACATTTTGCAGGAGAGAATGACCGCAAGCCGCGCCGGCCCTTGCATCAAAAAAGGGGCCTCAATGTTTTACATGATGAATTTAGCGTCTAAAGCGTAGGACTTGCGTCGCTGGATCAGAGGATGTTACGCAACAAAGACCAATCTTGCACCTGAATGAAGTGAGGGTTAAGTGTCACTGGTCAGCAGAATGAGCATTGTTTTTCAAACTTGCTGAAGTGGAGCATGCCAGGGATTGGATGTGCTTTTTTGGTTGCAGCTTCTGTGCAATGCAGTTGAATGTGTTTCCGCCATCCGCGTGGTGTTCGTTGGGGTTTCTGGTGCTCAAGCTGCCTGTTTGAACGCCCAGTTGTCCCACGCTGCAAGAGGCCACTAGAATGCGCAGAGCTTTGCAGTCTGTTGTCCCACGCAAAGATTAAAGGGTATCGAAACTTTACTTTATGCCTCTGTGCTCAAATCGGGAATGCTTCTCCACCGCATTGTGGTTGATGTGCAGACGGGGCGCTGGCCTGTATGAGTCTTTGACTGATGTACGATTGAAGCACCTGCCCTGTCGGCCAGGGTTCACTATGTATTCCGACTTCTCATGGAAGGAAGCCCCTCTTTCTTCTGGCTTCGTGCCAGTCGTTGCAGGTGCCTCGTAAAGTGAGCCAGTTCAGGGATTATTCAATTGGTCACCAGTGATTTGACAGAGACGTCAATATTTGCCAAAAGGCATTGCGTATTTGCTGCTGGTTTTCCTCCTACCCTTTTTTGTCAGCTGCTCAGAGCACTTGCCTCTATCTTCTGCAGTATGTTTGTGAGAATTCTGCGCTTTTTGGTTTGTTGCCTTCAAACCTCTACTTGTACATAAAGGATATGAGCTCGCATGACAGAAGACACGTCTTGTTGTGGCTAGCTCGTCAGGTCCCCCCTGGCGGATACAAGCTGGACACAGTCTTGGTGGTTCATAATGCGTTTTTAAGTGCAGGGCTCAGCCCCTTGGCAACCTGGCAAACCAAACTCTTGCTGATGACAGCCTTGAAATGTCGTTGAAGACGACAGACGCAATAGGACTCAAACTGTAATATACACAGTTTTCGGGGAGACGATGCTGGCATAGCCGTTGATGCGTAGTGAGACCAACACATTGATGCTGTTTTGAGTTTTTGAGGCGGGCTCTCAGCCGTCATGTTTGTTGGCTGCGCTGTGGAGATCTTGCGCAGGGCACGCGCTGACGGAGCTGAATGGTTGCTCGAATCTCAATTCCATGCTTTACACGCCGGGACGCTTTTGATTTTCATGTGTGCAACGAAAGCACCAAGTGTCCAACATGTCAGCCAACTGCGCGACATTTTGAGGATCTGCGAGCAGAGTGGCCCAGCGGCAGGCTGCTTTCCCAGTGGGCACGCTGACAGAATTCTCCTTCAGTGCCGCTCGTCGCAGAGAGACGTCGAGTGGTGAGCCAGAATTTGGTTCCAAAGGCCAGCTCTACTTTTGGAGTTATTGCTTTTACGCTGCAATCTCAGGCTATTTTTCGATCACAGAATTGATGCAACCATTTCGATTGCTGGACGAGATGAGGTTAGCAAATTTTATGAACTTTTGGACTCAATTCTCATCACGTTGCGGGGCTCTGAGCAACTCAGCTCAAAATTCATTTGTTTCAGCACTGATGAGAATCCACAGGGCCCTGACTTGGAAATTGAAATTGCTCTGAAGACAGTTGGGCTCGAACGGTGCAGCGTCCAACTTCCAGAATTGAGGGGTGTAGTTCCCGCGCAATGTGTGCAATTTCCAGTGCTGGGTAGTGGGTGTGAACGTTGATTTGACGGTTTTGCTTCATGTGAAACCGTTCTTGGCGAGAGTCCTAGCTGCGCCGAAACCTGCAGACTTCCACATTTCTGGCTGCACATCTACCACCACACATGTGTGCCAGTCCCAATCTTAAATTGAGTTTGCAATCCAGTTGCTGCTTGTGGCCCACATTCAACGCATGCGCAAGCCTCCTGTGTTTCCACACGCGGCATTCAGGTGTTGGTCTGGTGCTGGCTGGAGACTCGAATGAGTCTCCAGCAAATAGGTCAGGATCTTGTGGCTCACCGTATTCACGCAATTCAAAGTTATCCCCGACATGGTTGCCCAAGGACTGATGTGGAACAGTGGGGTCCACGTCATAATGTACTGTTATTATGCAAGGGCGGTCCAGCACCCAGACCGTGCAATCTCAGCAGTGCCTTTATTTCAAACTGAAGGTCAGGGCGGCTGACGGCAATTTGAAACCTGTGGTGCCAAGTGTGACCTTAAAAATGCCTTCAGTTGAAACAATGATAGCAATGACCGCATGGAAGGTCCTGAAGATTCCAACGACAGAACCTCAGAATGCCTTGACATTTGAAGATTCACAGAAGCCGCGGCCCGACGTTTGAGGCCATGGAAGAAGTGGGTCACCCGCTTGCAAATCTTGCAGTTTGCCTCGAGCATACCCTTTGCCTTCATCGTTTGGCCAAAGATCAAGGAGGGGAGCGATGTTGAAACCGTTTTTAATGTCAATGCTGACGCTCCTGGTGCAGTGCAATGGATACCGCAATGGGCAAGGATGACCCATTCGGTAACCACTGTGCTGGTCAGGGTGCAATGTGGGCGCCCTCCTCATGGCAATTCAATGCAAACCATGTGATGACTCAATGAAATACAATGAAGCAGAATGGAAAGTTTGTCTAACGCTCCTGCGGTTCTACAGCAACTAGCGCTGTGAGACTGTGGGTCTTGTTGAGGGAAACTTTGTCTTCAACCTCACTCTTTTGTTGCTCTTCAGTGGTGTGCAAAAAGCCTGCAACCCAGTGAGACGAAGCCAACTGACACAGCGTCACCAGAAGCAAAACACAGTGGCACAGTCTATGCAAGTCAGGATTCGAACGCACATTCCAGCCACAGCCCGGTGCCTTCACAGGATTTGTTGTTTTTTTCGCCCTTTGCTTGACACAGATGTGACTTCGTTGCTTGTCATCGCCATGCACTTTGAAATCATGATGATATATGATTAAATCATGTCCTTTCTTCCTCAAACTGTAGGACACATCCTCTCAGTGAGCGCGTGTTGTGAAAACAACACTTCAGCCCAAGTGCTGCTGGTGAAAAAGACATTTCTTCGCCGCATGTGCAATAGGATTTTCAGGTATTTCAACAATTTGCTATTGGCAATTCCTTCTTTAAATGTTTGAATTTTGATATCAAAACGTTCTGCTTTCCTCAAGCCTAAGCATTGTTTTGCATGGGCTGCCCACCTGTCAGCAGCATGTTGAGACACGACATTGACTCGCACCTATTTCAGAAACATTCAGAAACTGATGAAGTTGGGGTGACAGTTTCTTTTTGGATCCTTTCGGCATCTTCTGCGATTTTGGCTGCTTGAGCCATGGATGGGCTTGTCCCCGGTCTATCCCTGTCACTCAAGTTCGTGCCATTTTTCGATGCCCTTGGGGCATTCTACACAGACGCTTTGAACCCATACACTGATGAGGCCAGGTAGCAATGTGTTTTCTTGCAGACATTTTGGGGGTTGTTTGCCCAAAAACGGTGTGGAAGCATTGAGCTTGTCAGACCCATTACCACAGACATCACATCCAATGGCTGTCAGGAAGAGCTTCTCCAGCAGAACGCGGACAATCAGGAAACCTACCGTCGTGAGACACTGAATGCTGTGGTGGAGGTTCACCGGGAGGTGCGGGCGCTCTGTAGAAGTTGTTCCGCTTGTTTTCTGAGCCAGTGTTTGTGGGTAATCACCGTCCCAGCACTGACGGGAGGCCCGGAAGACGGAAAAACAGATTGTTGGAATCTGGGAGGCAGGACATGATAAAAGCCTTTGCTCGATGTCGTTTTTGCTGACACCTGTGGATGTTTTTTCTGCCTGCAAGGGTGTTTGTCAAGCGTTTACGTGGTGCTGCAACACCGGGGCATCACAAGTGGATGAGGTACAGGTTTGAGGCAGGGACGCTTTTGAATTTTTTGCTACTGCTGCTTGAGCACTCGCCACTTGCATATCTGTGCATCTACTGTACAATCTCAAAATTGGTGACTCTTCCAAGATGTATTGAATTGCTTTGGAGGATTTCATTTGTGTGGCCCTGTAGAGCTTGACCAGGCAGAGCACGGGATGTCCCAGCTAGAGCGGTATTTGCGATGCAGGAAAGTCTTCACGGTATGCCGAAGGATACAACACTTGAACAGCCGCATTTCTTTCGTTTAGCTGTGAACCGCAATGACCTCATGGCACCTTTTTTTCGTTTAGCTGGCAGGACTCCAGAGTCCACAATGGCACCTTTTTCGGCCCTGACAGCTTTGGCGCACCTTGGCAGAAGAAATGGGATTTGACATAGCTGGTTGGAAGGTTTTCAGACAGTGGTTCCTCATGGTTTCAAAAGAAACCTTCAATTCTATGCTACAGCGCTTGGACATTTCAGACCAGCTCTCTGCACTAGATGGCGCAAGACGCAATACTCCCTAATATACACCCCTTATCTTGAAGTGACAAGGCCACAGATGGTCCACCACCATGGGCGTCGACGGCGGCAAGTGGTTGTTTTCATGATCCACTGTAGGTCTTGACATGTGCGAACTGTTGCGTTGATGAGGCATAGTCTCCGGTGTGCACTGTCAGACGGACCTTGGGTAGTGTAAGAGTGAGACCNTCCACTGTAGGTCTTGACATGTGCGAACTGTTGCGTTGATGAGGCATAGTCTCCGGTGTGCACTGTCAGACGGACCTTGGGTAGTGTAAGAGTGAGACCCCAGATCTGTAGATTTAACTCCTACAGGACTCCTACATATCTAGTTTCATTCAATTTACACGGGTGTGGTGGTGCCTTCTACTTCAGTCTTACCTAAGCCTGTTGGCCTGTATCCCACGCAAAGTGATGACATACAAGCCTTACAATGACAGGTCCAGAAACTTCCGTATGTTGGAGATTTTGACCAAAAGAGTCATGGTCAAANCCCCTGATCGATACAGATTCAGGTGAGAAGGCCATCATATGCACAAATGAAGGGGGTGACTGTGGCAGATTGTGTTTTTCCCTGCCTCAAACAAATTCATGTCCAGCCATTGCTCAACCCGAAAATTGAATTTGAATGGTTTTGGTGGGTTTAATGCCAGCTTTGAGCAAACTTAGAGCAGACAAAAGCATTGATTGAATGCTGGTGAATTGAGGCAGGTTTGGGAGACCAATAGTGTGTGTATATACGAATGTGACAACATCTTTTGTTGCAATGATCGATGACATACATCTAACATATTCAATTTACAAGAATATGGTCTCCTATCTAACCAGTGCTTTGCATGCAAAACAATGTGGCACAGATCATGCAATCCCATGTTGCTATCACCATAACTTCATTTTTAATCATTCTCACCATCATCATCATCGCCATTTCAGCTGTGGTTTCCTTCTAATGAGCTCATCCACTGAGCATTCCTGGCGAAATGCTTATGTGTATCGCACACAGAGCTTGACTAAGCAACGCACTTTCTTTAGTTTTGCTGGCAATTTGATTTCAATCTCACTTGCTGTGTTACTTGCGCGTGACAGGATACAGCGAGTGTATCATGGATTTTCATGGTACACGGAAAAAGGTAAGTACGATTGGTAGAAATGATTACTTTGCGGGTGAAGCCGTTCGCCAGTGTTGGTTGACAGAAACCAGTTTCATGATGTCTGTGGGATCCTACTTAAGTTTTCCAAAGCTGAAATTGATTTCAATATGAACATGCTGACATTATCCCTTCTCACCGTCAGAGACGGGGAGACATTCGTGGACATGACTACCCAACGGTGGAAGAATGTCATGCACAACCGTCCCTCATGACTTCGAATAATTTCCAAATGCTAGCTTTGGGCGCGTGCAGCCCTGAATCTCAGTGCAACTCCTTTCTTTTTTTCTCAAAACGGAACATTGAACATTTTCTGTTCAAGCCAGTCTAGGCAGGCAAACATGTCCAAGCGAAGAAGGCAACGCCAACAGCGTCGTGTCTCACTCTGCTAGTGTTGGGCCAGTCGTCCTTTTCAGATTTATGCAGCACTTTGAGGTGTTGCCAGAGCTGCGAGATTTCGGATTGCTGAAAGGTCATTGCCTCTTGGAGAAACTGGGCTAGATTTTTCACATCAGATGTAATGGCACAGTTGGATGGAGATTGGTGACATGAGGAGTGTCTAGAACTTGTGAGTGCATGTATTGGACCTCCGGCGCCACTAGCAAGCGTATGAGTATCGTGACAGGAAAAGGTTTTTAAAGGAAGTTTCAAAAACAGTTTGTTTAGGTGTAGGTAAAAGACGCGTGAACCCTGATCGAGCAACGATGAAAAAGGGGAATGATATGGATTGAATGAGAATCAACAGCTCAAGGATGTTCAAAGTGGTTGTGTTTTTTTGTTGGGGTTCCTAGGGCTGTACTTGAAAAGCCTGATGATTCTGATGAAAATGGTGCAGTGCTGAATTCCAAACTTCAAGCAACAAAGCCAACAGAGCTAGATCGCCCAAAGTAATGGAGAGACAATTGGATACAATTGGTATGAACCCGAAAGTCAGATAAGTGAGCCATTTGAAACAAAACCATGGAACAGGAACCAAGACACGGGTACGACATGGTACGACGATGAAATAAAAGGGTCACAACCTCGACTCTAGATGCCCCCATCAGAACATTCAATGTGTGGTGCACTGCTTGACGCAGGAACAAAGGCATGCGCATGGCCAAATTCCTTTCGATTGGATTACTCCACTCCATACTTGGTGCGGCATGCGTTGAGTGACAACTTCAAGAGCTTCCTGGATGTCGAACAGTGGCATGGCTGCACAGTNCCACTCCATACTTGGTGCGGCATGCGTTGAGTGACAACTTCAAGAGCTTCCTGGATGTCGAACAGTGGCATGGCTGCACAGTGGTATGGCTGCCATAGCAACATTAGTGTCAGCGAACGTTCAAAAAAATGAAGTGCCTCAGGTGTTCCAAGCATCCTAAAGCTGAAACACGGGCCAAACATGTAGGCATATTTGAACAATTTGAACTCCTTGCATGTCTGGGTTGAAATGGTTGGATTTCAGGCTGCACGTTCAAGGAATTCAGGATTCATTGGCCCATTGTACGACTTGCTAGTAGTAGGACGTAGGCTGCCGTGATCATCGGCTTCACTTCTTGTCGCTGTCGAAATCCAGGTGGGACTTCCTTAAGGTGTTTCTGTTGAGGTCCTTAATAAAGGAACTGTGTGTAACAGCGTCTGTGTGTAAAAGTGTCTGTGTGTAAAAGCGCTTGTGTGTAAAAGGGTCTGTGTGTAAAAGCGCCTGTGTGTAAAAGCATCTGTGTGTAAAAGCGTCTGTGTGTAAAAGCGTCTGTGTGTAAAAGGGTCTGTGTGTAAAAGCGTCTGTGTGTAAAAGCGTTTGTGTGTAAAAGTGTCTGTGTGTAAAAGGGTCTGTGTGTAAAAGCGTCTGTGAATAAAAGCGTCTGTGTGTAAAAGCGTCTGTGTGTAAAAGTGTCTGTGTGTAAAAGGGTCTGTGAATAAAAGCGCCTGTGTGTAAAAGCATCTGTGTGTAAAAGCGTCTGTGTGTAAAAGGGTCTGTGTGTAAAAGCGCCTGTGTGTAAAAGCATCTGTGNAAAACTGGGTTAAAATTGCGATTTCAATTGTGCATACAAGCATATGTGTGTAAAAGCGTCTGTGTGTAAAAGCGTCTGTGTGTAAAAGCGTCTGTGTGTGAAAGCGTCTGTGTGTAAAAGGGTTTGTGTGTAAAAGCTTCTGAGTGTAAAAGCTTCTGTGTGTAAAAGGGTCTGTGTGTAAAAGGGTCTGTGTATAAAAGCGTTTGTGTGTAAAAGGGTCTGTGTGTAAAAGTGTCTGTGTGTAAAAGAGTCTGTGTGTAAAAGCGTCTGTGTGTAAAAGTTTCTGTGTGTAAAAGGGTCGGTGTGTAAAAGCGTCTGTGTGTAAAAGCGTCTGTGTGTAAAAGGGTCTGTGTGTAAAAGGGTCTGTGTGTAAAAGCATCTGTGTGTAAAAGCGTCTGTGTGTAAAAGGGTCTGTGTGTAAAAGCATCTGTGTGTAAAAGCGTCTGTGTGTAAAAGGGTCTGTGTGTAAAAGGGTCTGTGTGTAAAAGGGTCTGTGTGTAGGAGTGTCTGTGTGTAAAAGAGTCTGTGTGTAAAAGCGTCTGTGTGTAAAAGCTTCTGTGTGTAAAAGGGTCGGTGTGTAAAAGCATCTGTGTAAAAGCGTCTGTGTGTAAAAGGGTCTGTGTGTAAAAGGGTCTGTGTGTAAAAGCATCTGTGTGTAAAAGCGTCTGTGTGTAAAAGGGTCTGTGT